>DWNR01003189.1:0-12057 GCA_018250455.1 Polygonus leo | reverse complement strand
GCTACACGCTTTTCCAAATCGAAACACAAAAATTGCTTCACGGAGGATTATGAGGGTGGCGGTGGTACCTCCCCGGCCGAACTAAACGAGTTGTACCACCTGGTTCAATGTTATTTATGGTATCGTATAAAAACTTTTGCGTCCCCTCTTGCCACCCTCTTGCCACTCTGAAATCTAACAGAGATCAGATTCTTCTGCTAACCAGTGGCAGAACGATGGCTACAGATTTGTACGCGGAGGTATTTTAAGTGATTTTTAGGTTTTTGATCATGGGAGTTTACTTTTTAATAATTGATTTCTTATTAAGGCCCCAAAATAAAAAATAGCAGTGAAATTTAACAAGAGTTTGGTTAAAATACTAATACTAAAGCTAATCCTACTTAAGGAGTAAACTGCAGTCGTGCGTTGAAACTAACACACACTTTTCCTTTTTTTTGGTATATTTGTTACTTTCTTACACTGAATATTGTAAAAAAATCATTAACAGCTGATATTCATAATTTTGTAGAATATAATATATATAAATGTGTGGTTTCCCTGTGGTACACAGACGAACCAAAATCTGCTATTTTTACGAAATCCTTATCTCTTATCGCTTATAGTTGGCATATACTCGCCGAAATAAGACGGCTTATGGTCTGACAATGTCGCACAAATGAAATTGGCATTCGACGATAAACGAATCCTCAATCAAGAGTTTGTTGGGATCAAGTTCGGAGCTTCGAGAACGGGTGCCCTAGTTCTGGGTTAAACCTATAGATACATTTAAATAGGTACCTGGATGAATGATTTTCTGTAACCCTAGGCACTTACTTGTGAATTCAAACTTCAGTCGTCATATTATTTTCTAATGCTTTCCTTACTAACACGTAGCAGTTGTTTATGAGCGATTTGTGTTTCATGCCTGAAAGGGTGTAGCTAAAAGAGCATTTGTGACCAGCTCGAAATAAGACTAGTAGGTATCTATTTAAATTCATTGCGCTTTTCAAATTAACTTCTACTAACTGTCCTGACTCTTATTTTACTAACAAAATACTAACTAATTACTGCTGCCGTGGGTGTAGGTATGGCTTTGGTCGAACCATTACAAAGCTTTTCCGTTTCTTATCTATCATTAAATCTTAAAGCTACCTTAAGATATAAATATCTAACAAACAATAATTTTCATGATCGAAGCATATTTGAGCCTTGGTATCGAAGCCTATATTTAAGCCTCCGATTTACTTTCCGAAGTCGAACAAAAAGTGACAAACAATACTAAATGAACGTATGTAAGTACACAAGATGGATGGAGCGACGGATTCATTTGTCTTGTACCAACGCGTAAACTGATCGATGCGTTTCAAACACCTGTTTACCTTCAAGTTTTTATGCTCGTTCATTTTATTTTGTGACGGGAGCTACTAATTATAGATCATGACGAGGTCTTGTCTTTTTCTCTCCCTCTCTCTCTCCTCCCTTTCTTTATCCCTCCTCTCTCTCTCTCCTTCCTCCTCCCTTTCTCTCTCTCCTCCCTCTCTCACTCTCCCTCCTCCCTTTCTCTCCCCTCCTTAATCTCTTTCTCTCTCCCTCCTTCCTTTCTGTTTCTCGCTCATCCCCCCCCCCTCTCTCTCTCTCCTCTCTGTATGTGTGTCTTATGTCTGTAGTCCATGTCTTAAAATCATCATTTAACTTTTTGCGTAGTATTGCATTTCCCCTCGAAGCCTATTTATGTGATCCTCCGATTTACTATGTAACAAAAATTAACAAACAGTACTAAATGACCGTAAGCAGGTACATAAGATGGATGATGCGACGGTAGATTCATTTGTCTTGTACCAACGCGTAAACTGATCGATGCGTTTCAAACACCTGTTTACCTTTGAGTTTTTATTTTTTCCATTTTATTCTTTGAAGGAAGCTCAATTATGTTGAGCTCGTCTTCCATAAGACATAATAAGAGCCTTTTATATAAGCTGAATTATTTGTTACTTTCCTTAGAGAAGCATAAATAATTTGTAGGTATGTGCGTGTGTGTGTTCTACCTATTCTATGTGTTCTATACAATTTTTATTTGGGCTGACTGACAGACTGACTGAATCATCAACGCAGAGCCTACGATTGTAGCTAGAAAAATACTATATAGATATAATGTTTCCTCACGAAATACTTTTATCGAAAAGCAAATGGTTAAATATTTAAGCGCACATATTTGAGACATCGACATTCTTATCAACTAGCATTGCCATCATATTATTGCCAAAAGCAGGCATATTATTATGTTAATAATAAATACTAAACATAAACACTTAAATAACTGAAGTAGAATATAGAGGATGGTACGCAATTCAGCGCGTCAAAATCGCACTGGAACGTAACATGTTGCGTGCACTAATTACATTGCGAATTTGCATTTGGCGTTTGGCAATAATAGGCTTGCAATTCCGTTTGAAATACTACCCCATCATAATCTATTATGTCTTTAATTATCTATTACTTGACGCATTGCATGGCGCAGCGGTCACCATACTGGTCTGCCGCGCAGAAGATGCTAGGTTCGATTTTCGGATAGATTTTGAACGATGAATTTGGATTTCTGTTCTGGGTCTGGGTGTTTGCGCATACGTCGTGCTTGTCCATGTTATCCACGACACAAGGAATCCAAGTGTGGAGCTATGAGTGTATTAAAGGTTGTTATTACTGAGAGTTTGCTAGTGATATGTATATGTGATTAAGTAAAAAAATAGAATCCACTTATTAGGCATATTGGTACTCTTAGATTATAGATCTTAGAGATATTATATCTAAAAAATACGTTATATAAGTATCAGATCTAAAATTTTGTAAAATTAATAACTAAACAAAGATTTTAAAGAGTATTAACTTTGAATTTAAAACCATAAAACCAAACTACAACTATCGTAATATATACATAACATATCTCGTGCCTGTATTAATTCTGCAACAAAAGCAAATTTTAATAACATGGCATTAAAAATACGTAACTTTTCATGAAAGCAAAGGCATAAACGAAATTTGACAATATATTTCGGTACATGGAAGCTATTAACGAAATACCATAACACAAAGGAATCGAATAACAGCTGAATCCTTTAAGGAAGGCTTATAAAGGTAACTCCTTCACCCTTATTCTCCATCGATTTAAGCCTCCGCCTTTAACTGGTGATAAATAAATTTGTACAAAGAATGAAGTGAAAGAAACAAGAAGAAAATGATTATAGAAATATATAGAAATGGCAACTGGTTTTGGAGTACTTGATTATTACGGTTCAGGCAATACAATTATGTGACAGACGATTCTTAATATAAGGTCATCGGAATCCTAGTAATGCGGTTCTATTGGTACGCTTTAGGTGCAGAACCCCATACTGACTTAATACTAAGCTTACAGGGTACTGACGTAGAAATAACAAAAAGAAACTTTATAGGACACTGACTTAAAAAAATATACGCGTATATCACGCGTGACAGTAACTGCCTTTCATAAATTAAATATCAAAACTTTAAAGGATGTTCTTTAAAAACTCTTCAAGTCTTCCTAATATAAGCACATTCCTAAAGCACATTCGAGTAAACAAGTGACAAGTGTAATACAAAGATTCTGTAACTGTTGACGATTGAGCCGAGTCTTTACAAGAGCTGACTAGACGACTGGAGTTACAGCGTCTTTGTGTGCTGACCGTAGGGCATGATCGTGTATTCTATTGTTGTAGCACAGGTTTGTGTTGCTTTCACAACTTCTAAGAGGCGTTTATGGAGACGCCAATGGCGATTGCAAGCTGTTGAGTGTGAGTCAGCGATCATTTATGTTTTACGAGCAGGTATATGTGACTTGGAGGGTGTTATAATAATTTTCAAAGTATTTTTTTGCTTCGATTTGATTCGAAACATGACGAAACGAAAAAAGGACACCAAAAAGAACTATAGGATCATACAAACATATCCGTAGAATCAGTAGCATTACAGCAGGAAATCCCTCTTTTATTACTTCTATATCCTTATCTTATGATATTGGCCTCGCTTTATTTTGAGAAACGTTATTCTCGTCCACTAGGGTATTCACGACTTAAAGCAGGGTCGACAGATGTATTTCATCATGGAACTAAGAATGACGGTAGACCCAATTCTTCCAAGTTTACAATAAAATACCATCCAACCTTGGCTAGCAGAATATAATAGAATCTAAATTGCAGTACCTTACAAATCGGATACTCTTTTCACTACTACGGACATTCGGTATTCAAAGAAATGCCCGACGTAGGAATGGTCGCCGAATAACTTTGGCTCGACAATAGCTTCTGCCTTCAAAGGGCCCGTTTACATAAAAAGTTCATGTCGTTTATCCAGGGCGTGTAAGCTTGTTACAAGTCTTTTGTAATTTCGCTAAAAGGGCGAGTGTGGGTCATGCACATTTATATGTTAATTGTGATTTTCACCTCGGACGCAATGACCCACGTACAGAATTAACCATGAGGGTGACGGTTGCCATTTCTATTTTTGCGAGTTGAGTGTTTTGTTACCTGCTCAGTGGTTCGGTTGGTGAGGTAATGAAATTGACTTTTCTAAAAGCGTAAGTGTATTAGCCAAGGAGTTTTATTTGTAATGAATCCTGTTACCTAAGGTTTACTATACAGTACGTTTAAAAAATCTGAGCTTCTTATAAATATAGGTATGTGAGTAGTTTGTAAGTTGTATACAACCACTGCAAACATCACATCACGATATTCAGTTCCTATGATGTTTGAAAGTATAAAATGAAGATAACTTTATTATTTTTTACAGTAATTTTTGGTGATACACTTTAGATGTTTGTTAAAATGGCGCCTATAATTACTATCATTAAGCATAACTTCATAAATATAGATGTCTTGTATCTATATAAATAAAAGCGAAAGGTCCCTTACTCATCACAAAATCTCAGAAACTACAAGTTCTGGGAGTTTCAAATTTTGCATGGGGCTTCTTTGTAGGACGTAGGTGCTTACTAAGACGGGATGCAACTTGATATACCATCTCTTCATAACCAAGTCATAATGAAGTCGCGGGCAACAGCTATTTTTGTTATAAATGTTTCTGGAGGTATACCCGTGTGACAGACAGAAAACGAAATCTTAGTAATAGGTATATTCAAATATGTGATCATCAAATCAACGCATCCTTTGGAAAATACCCTTTGGGAATGAAAGTCTTTAAAATAACAAATTTTAAATGGTCTCAGATGCCGTATAAGATATTTCACATCTAACCAAATTGAACACAAGTTTTAGTACAACTGTTAGTATGAACTTGCCTTTAAGAGCTGGGCGAGTCTAAGTGTTAACGGGGTTATTAATATTAATGACCGCCACTTTTCACCAAACTGATTTTTCAAGTTTAATACTGGACATTGATATATGAGAAGAAGTTTGAATTGGGTTTCAAAGAGGTGGAAGAGGTTATATGTTTGGGCGTATGACTTTTATATTTTACACGTGACTTTTTCATGTCATTGAAGCGATTTTGATCACGTTTTTTTCAACAACGTTTTTAGCCAGGTGGTAGAACTCATGTAGTTCGACCGGATAGGTACCACCACCACCCTCATAATCCTCCGTGAAGCAATTTATTGTGTTTCGGTATGGAGAGGCGTGGTTGCCGGCTATACTTAAACGCGAGGCGAACATCTTAGTCCTCAGGGGTAGCAACGCGTCTGTGATCAAACTTAGGTATGACTCAATTATACTTGAGGATGATTACTGATGTCCATGGGCTGCAGTGGCCACTTACCACCAGGTGGACTGCATGCTCGTTTGCTATATTTGCACAATAAAAAAAAACGAGTTCAATATAGCATCAAGGTTTTCTTGTTGGACAAGAGGAGCTTCGACTTCCAAGGTACGATAGGGAAATCCTGAAATGTAATAGCAAGTAAGAGACATGAAACTAACCACAACGTCACGTATAGTTAGAAAATAGGGGGGAAAAAAATGTTTTATTAGTTCCTCTTAAATTTCACTCCGTTTTTAAATAACGTACAAATTGTGGATTGCTTTATAAACCATTGTGAAGGTACTTAATTATGATTGTGTAACTATTTATGTTTGATTTTGTAAAGAAGTAGCAAAAGATCCTAAAGTCCACGTGATGGTAAGGGACTAATGACGCCAATAAATAGCGGACATAATGGACCTTGGATTGTACTGGAATCCTCCTTGAGGTTCAACCTTAGATACCTTACTTTTATTAAAAGCTTAAATAATTACCTTTTTAACTGAAACACTATGGAATAAATGAAACACTATGAAATAAAAATGGATATTCAGAACATTATAATATCTGACAATGAAGCACTTGAGAACATTTTCTCTGGGAACACCAGGAAAAATACATTTTGATAAAAATCTAGCTCCAAGCGAAATATTCAAATTCAGGTTTCAACAAAAATGTTATTCCTCACTTTCGTACGTATCTTTAAATGTTTTTGCAAGCGACAGACACCGTTAAAGCTGTTAAAATAATGGCTTTGCAGCTTAATGTTAGATGGTAACTTAAAAATATGTTTTCCACGGAAAAAGTGTGGATTTTGTTACATTACGCGGTTTCAGGATAAACGTTCTTAACCGACTTTTAAAAAGGATTTTTAAGTTTCAAAACATTAGTTTTTTTTTTTTAAGTTTACACCTGAAAACCTGTATACGGTCCCTGTACCGAGGAGGTATATCAATTTGTTGAATTGCATTTTGAGTTTCGGTCCAAAAGGTGTGATTACTTACATAAGAGGCAGAGATCACAATCCTTAAAGCTAGCTTTGCATCTATTGAATATGGACTCCAAGAAATACTTAAATTTGATTAGAGACAGATAAAAAAAACACGTACCATGATGATGATTAAATGATATATAAAGTCTTTAATCCATTTTTTGCGTGCATGTTTCGTGGAATGTTCCCTGACTTTCGAGATAATTGCAAAAATAGTTTTGAATAATTAAATTATTGGCATTTATATTTTGTTCCAATCACTCAAAGCATGTTCGTTTTTATTTTATTTAGTATAAAATTGTTAGAATGAAAATCTATATACATAGATACGGTAACTGAATTAATATGTGTTTAACAGTTTAATAGGCCTCTTGAAAGCCATCTCGAAATTCAAAAATAATTTATTTACATAACACGTCCATATTTGGGTCGCAGAAATATAAACACCAGATTATAATCAGATCGGTCCAGTAGATTGGGAGCAAATGTAGCGTGGTATTTTGAACAGAGACACACAAATGATATTTAAATATTATACCTAATATTACTAGCTGACCCAGCAAATGTTGTTCTGCTAAAAATATAAAAAATGGGGTTGATGGCAGAAGGGAGGGTTGTATGCATTTTAATGCTGAATCATAAAAATTTAAAAACAAAAAAATGTCCAAAAAATAAAAATAAATATTAGGGATGGACCGGACCGCCTATAACATTTAGGGGTATAAAAAATAGACGTTGGCCGATTCTTAGACCTACTTGATATGTACACAAAATTTCATAAGAATCGGTCTAGCCGTTTCGGAGGAGTTTGGCAACAAACACCGCGACGACAAACATTTTCTGTTAATCTACTGCATAAATGGAATAAGTAATGCCCTTGTACTCGTTTTACTTACTTTAAGTGTTTCTTCTGTTACTTTTTGTGGATACATTAATAAATTAAAAAAATGCATGCGGTTATTGTCGTCTTATTGTTGTTGGTGTTAATTAAATTCTGTTGCATTTTATTTATATAATTGTTGAATTTTTCCGATTTTGAATTGTAGAAGTGTAAGTGAACGTACCCTAATGCGTGGACTTAGGGTGGACAGGGATCGTACCACGCGCGTCGTGTAGAGCGGATTATTGTGATCCTGTGCGGCATTGGGAATTCAACTCATTAGTGTTTTTTTATACTTAGTTAGGCTCCAAGGTCTTACAATTGGTCGTAGTTTATGTGGGCTTGAAGGTTTTACTGTAAACTACGTTTATATATACTTTTTTTTTATTTTTTCAGGGTTGTTTGTTTATTTTTATTTTTTTCCGATGAATAAAGGTTTAAAATGAAAATAGTTGATTTTTAAACATAACTGATAATTAATAGAAAATAATATGAGTTACATTAAGAAGGCCAATAGATATATTAGAATGTATATCGGTATTATATTATGTGTGGGTGGTAAGGTTTTACTATAAGCCTCGTTCTTTCAATTTTTGTATTATTTCTTAGGTTAAAAAAAAATCAAAATTTAATAAAATCTACATATAAAAATATAATTGCAACCAATTTAGTACATAGAATATATTTAACAAAAAAAATCATATGAGGCATCATTATACGAGAAATAGAAGCCAAATAATTATTATTAAAATATTTGTATATCTGTATGTTTGTATCATCATGACGTAAAAACTACCCTACAAGATTAAATATGGTTTTTACATTTGTATTGTTTATGGTATATTAAATCTGATGTATGATACATCTATATTTTCAATAGTTACAGCGTGTGTGGACGCACCCTAAGGGTCGGCAGAGATCGTACTGGATGCGTCGTGTAGAGCGGATTATTGTAATCCTGCGCGGTATTGGGAATACAACCCATTACCGTTTTTATGTACTTAGGTGGACGAAGGTCTAACTATAAGCTTCGTAGTAATGTTTATTTTATTTTAGGATTTGATTTATTATTTCTTGGTAAAAACATTTAAAGTTAGATAGGTGTAATTTATCAACTCGCCATAATAAGTACTTTGTAATGTTTATGACAATACAACACGTCTAAAACAATTTATTTTTGATTGACTAAAAAGTAGTAGGTATATTTCCACCAACATTTTCATCATCTGTGAACCGTTCTGGAACTTTTTTCTTGTATTTTCATAATTGTTTGACCTTAAACTTTGAAACTGCAACAATAACTTCCTAAAATCTTATAAAAATAGTAGTGGGGGTCATAAAATCTTTGATTACCGATTGAGGAGATTGAGGATTTTAACGAATTTTCTACAGATTGTGCAGTGTTGAAAGTATTTTATGTTTTCTGAAGGTGGTTGTATTTTTATATAAGAATTATTAATTAAAATTATTGAAATCAGAAACGAATATCATGATCTACTTATATATCACTTATGTTCATTGGCATAAAGATGATATTTCGAAACAGTCCGCCTTATTTGCATCTGCATTATTGATCTTTGATCATAGACTAATATAATATACTAGCTGACCCGGCAAACGTTGTTCTGCTATATAAAGTATTATTAATATCTCTTATATATTATCCAGGCCGCTATAGTCCCACATCTGGTATCCCGATCTTCAAAATAAATTATAGCCTATATGTTGCCGAGGACTGATAGCTATATAACAAAACCAGTTTCATCAAAATCCGTCCAGTAGTTTTTACGTGAAAGCCGCACGACAGACAGACAGACAAAAAATTTAAAATGTTTTTTTTAGCTTGTGTTACTTGTATGGAGACCCCTAGGAGTATTTTTCCTAGTTTTTATTCAATGTACAGAATTGAACTCGTTTACAGTTTTATTATATGTATTGATATAATTCCTATAAACAACTACGGTTGAAGTCCTATCGAGTTTTGTGAAGAGTTTATTTTGAATAAAATGTGTACTTTGGCTTTGAGTTTGAATTTTGAAATAAGACTAGTATGTGGATGTGGTTGTGGGTGTGAGTGTGTCCAACTAGTTTTAGCTATAAATTCTAAAGTTGCTTGCGCACACCATTTTGAAATAAAACACAACATTACAATACACACAATTTTATTGTTTCATTACAATGTCAGCCTTGCTTTTAAGTATAGTTTCTTTATACACTATATACATCACACCTCATCTTACTCTTGAGTACAAATCCGTAAAAAGTTTCAATTTCACCAATAAACTAATAATACAATTCATTTATACGCGGATATGAGAAAATAATGACATTTATTGTACAATGATAATATCAAATGCGCTATTACTCGTACATACGCGACCTTGGCCGTCCAAATCTATCAGGATTTGGAACAACGATCATAACATTCTCAAGTGATTGTCAGTTGAACTGCAATCACTTTTCTCGTACTGTCATTGTCGTGATAAGCCCAAAGTGTTGGCTAGTTGCGAACATCTCGCTACCACTTCATCTTGTAGAAGGCTGAAGGCCATTGCTATCAGTATAAGTCCGAAGACGAGATATGCACAACAGGCGATCATCTGTATATACTCACTTTTGGAATTCTCTGTTGTTTGCTTAGAGGTAAGGAAACTAGTGGGCAAGAAGTCCCCAAACCCAATAGTTGCTAAGGCAATGAAGCAGAAGTAAGCAGCGTCTAAGAAGCTCCAATTTTCCCAAGCGGAGAAGATGGCAGCGCCAACGCAGATGTACGCTAGGAGTAGGAACAAAACGATTCCGACTGGAACGTGGCAATGCTCGACGGTATGACTGTGATGCTGAACGCTGGTGGACGCGCTACTGCTGGGGACAGCACAGCTCTTCGTCTTCCGGGTATCCTCGTTCCAGATCAAAGGCACTCGTGAAGGGGTGTCGTGAGGACAGACTCTGTGAAAAAAGAGGCCAATAAGCTAGCTTCCATAATGATATAACTAACCAAATTATATTAACATAGCAAAATATATGCAATTTTATTGGTGGAAGAAGTTTAGACAGACCAGTTACAATATGGTTTATATGGTAACAATATGGTTTAAAAAAAAAATTAATTCCAGTTGAACGCTATGGCAATAAACTTTATGAAACAGAATGAGATTTGTCGATAAGTAAGTTATTAACCAATGTTATCGCAAGGCTTTGATTTATATTTGAACTATATTGCAACAGCGGAGAGAGGCACCACATTACAATGATGTAAATCCTTATCTGATTAATTGTGTTCTATTAACACATTATAGTATGTGCCTGTAATAGCAACATCTTTTAAAAACTTGATCCTCCGAATAGATAGTCCTAGTCGAGATCATCCGAACTCAGTTTAAATGTTAAAAGGACAAAGCAGTGCAGATATTTTTTTTTTTTCTAAGTATATTAATATTTACTTACGTTTCATCAGGATCTTCAGAATCATCTAAATCCTCTTGACTCCTATTCATTATAATTTCACCGCACTCCTCAGCTATTAGTTGTTCTATCGCAGGACCTCGAGGCCTCTGGATAGTACCTCTGCCTCTTCCTCGACCAGGCCCGTGGACTGTTGCCAGGCACTTCATGTTACCCATGCTCCTCTTTCGATCTAGCGTTTGTGTTTGAAGAGCTGATGACGTGTGAGGTTCTGTGGAAGCAAAAATTGCGGTACTGGGATTAGAGTCCTATAAAAGAACATTCATGCACACGCAACAAGTAATATCTTATTTTTCAAAAATGGTTAAAATGTTTTATGATATGCCAAGAGTTCTCCGTAAAAAAATATTACGTATTATTTCGTATACAGAAGATTACTATGGATTTAATGGTAAAGAAAAATGTATATACGAAATGAAAGTAAAACCACCTGAAACGTGAAGTAGTAAGTCCATGAGACATAAATGCACTGTGTGTCTTTTTAAGATTTTCCAGCAAAATATTTTGAGCCGACTCCAACTTTTTAAAGCAAAACTACTCGTATTATCATGCGATCTTCAACTTGGGAAATGTATACAGAATGTGAATAACCGGGCGCTCTTACTTAAGATTCCAAGGTAGCACCGGGAAGTATCTCGCCAAAATCTTTACAGAAGCAGTGAATTAGCTTCTTGAATGGGTTCTATTGACGGATGATGTAAACTTAGATACATGGTGAACCTTACATCTCAAGCACAGCTACACAACCACACGTTACTACGCAGACGAAAAATCTACTCTATATTCGTTATTTCGTTCGTAAACTTCGAGCATTTCCGTACCCCTTATTTATGAATTTATGAAAATGTAACGATATTTAAGTGCCGCCGCCTCTATACGGGGGTGGTGCGGTCGATGGTCCTGTATGGGGCGCCCATTTGGGCGGACACTCTGACCGTCCGGACCCGAACTTTACTGCGGGAGCCGCAGCGGGTCA
>DWNR01003188.1:0-12059 GCA_018250455.1 Polygonus leo | reverse complement strand
CGGCCGTGTTTTAGGCCATAAAAATTCAACCCCAAAATGGCGGAGTAGCGGGCAGAGCCGCGGGCACAGCTAGTAGATAAATAATAGCATATAAGATAAATCCTACAAGGGGTTCTACATTTGAAACAAGACCCTCAAAGCAAAGGAAACCTCTTACTTACCATCGTAGTCTTGTGCGAGCGCAGTTTGAACCTGTAACAATGAGCATTCAACATGATTGTCGGAAGGAAGACCAAACTAACAATTAAACACTTTGTTCTATACCGTAATTGTTAAACCTAATTAAAATAGTTTAAAGATGAACTAAGAGAGATAAAACGGAGAAAATTACTACTACATCTGCAGATAACTATTTATTTAATAGAAACAGCAAGCATAATAATTTTATTAATTGCTGCATTAAATTTGCATTTACTCATATTTATTACATATAACGTGGGCGAAATGTGGCCACGTGAAAATATTATTTTAATTTAAAATATAATATTAAGAATATTCACTTTGAATTATGTATATACGTATATTATACCTATTTACTCAGCTTGGTTATGACTTCCGGCGTATGTTTTTCAAACTACATGCATTATTAACTTCATAATTTAGCAAGCCGATATATAGGCAGTTCCTTAATAGAATAATATAAGGAGTGTAGACAAAGGTACTAGTAATCATTACTATCTAGGATCAGATATAAAATCATTTTTATTACAAGCAATCGTGACCGGCCTAACCGCAAAACGTTCGCAATTACTTTCGCCGTGTTATTTTAACTTTTGATATTCACTGTAATATTTTACGTGACAACGCCGATATTGATGGTGTTTGGTTTTTATTCTATAATAAATATCATTGCAAAAATTATTTTGTGGACGTCGGATTTTTTCGTTTTCTCAATAAAATTATCGGCTAAGTGGGAATCGGATTCGCGTACGAAGAATTTCATACCTCCCAGGAGAAATACTCATATACTCAAATGATTCCGTTTGCAACTTTTGATTACAGTTTTGGGTTGTTTCCAAAAAATACACTGTAAACTTTTTCATGTAAAATATTATCCCCTATTTTACCCTTGTCTAAAAAATAATTTCCAAAAAAACTAAATTATTTAAGAAAATTTCATGTCAATTTATACGCCTGCAAAACTTTTGGGCAGTTTCGGCAATGCGTTGATAGATAAAGCCTCAATCGGTAAGTTCTTGCTTGGATTTGTAAATATAGAAGAAGATTAAAGGTAATAATAGTATAGGTGATAGTAAAGGTAGTAGTTACATTTATCTCACGTATCTTCAGCATTGGCCTAGAAAAAACAGTAAAATGTACACATATTTCTTGGATTCTGCTTTGCTAACATACTTATTAATTGTAACTATATAATTATACGCTTAACATTATGCGTGTTCGTTTATTGTTTTTTTTATGTTAAAGAAAAAATAACTTCTTTGTTCAATTGTAGCAGCTTGACTACATTCTGCCTTATATAGCAATAGAATTCATAATGCGTTTGGTTGTTTAAAGGAAGTTTTAAAATCAAAACAGATATACAATTATACGCATTCGTATCATAACCACAAAGAGAATAATAAATATCACAAAAACATAATAATATAATTTCTAATCGCAGATCTTTAACTTTTTGCTTATAACCGTGATAAAAAGAAGGTAGAGCAGATGAGTGCGGTTGGTTAAACGATGCGATTTACTACAACGAAGCGTAGACGTGAGGTCAGCTAATATGCACCGTTGCAAATAAATGGAGTCTTGTAACAATCTAGCGTTACAGTTCAGTGGTAGCAAGCGCTTTAATATGTACCTAGTTTGAACTGCAATCTTGTTTTGATCAGAATAAATAAAGTGGAATAAGGGTTCTAGCCGTTATTAGTCAAAATTTAAATAGGAGGGCTTTCAGTATTCTATTGGCTTCTTAATGTATTAGGATTCCATACCCAAAGGGTAAATAAGGGACCATATTACTAAGACTCCGCTGTCCGTCCGCCTGCCTTTCCGCCCGTCTGTCACCAGGGTGTTACTAATGAACCGTGATAGATAGAGTTGAAATTTTTAAAGATGATATATTTATGATGCCGCTATAAAACAAATAATAAAAACAAAAAAAAATAAGGGGGCTCACAAACTACTTCACCGATTTTGTTGCCCCACATACTTAAAAATTCTATTGACAGATCCTATATGTCTTTTAAGTTTCATCAAAATCAGACCAACGGTTCGAAAGTTATCACGTTACAAACATATATACACATACAAAAAAAATATTTTTGCTCCAAGTTGATTTGTAGACCTCGCTCGCTTCGCTCGTTCGGTCAATTAATTTTAACATTATTTTATATTCAAGTAGCATTTAAGTATATTGTTTGTGTAAACATTTTATTTATTTTGAAGTTTATTAACATTATTGTGCGGAATGCGGACTAAAAAACTACATTACAATGTACAATTGATCAAATCACTTTGATATCTCTTGCTTTAATTCGACCCACTAATCTTATGGTTATCAATGGGAGTAACAGTTAGGCATTCGAACTTGTTCCGGCCAGAGGTTACTATTAAAGTTGACCGTTGCGTGTTCGCTGCGCGGAAATAAATTCAGATGTTGTTAATAAATGTATTGTTAGGTAGACCGCACACTGGACAATTTGTTTCACCGTCATATTCAAATTCAAGTTCAAGTTTTTATTCATCATAAGGTACATGAATTGCACTTGATGAATGAACGTCAATACAAAATTGCTTGGTATTTTTTTTCTTATCAATACATACATTGGCTTTGAGCGCCTAGCATACATGTATAATACAATAAATTTTGACAAAGTATGCACAGATAACTAAGTTGAAAGTATGTAAACAAATGTGATGGTCTTACTTTGACATCGGTTGTCTATGTCATTTTAAATCAAAGAAAGGTTTACAATTAAATCCTTGATTTCAAAACAAGTTGTCGGAAAACCTATTTGCTTGAGGCAATATTTATTTATGTTGCACGTAATCTGTTACAGCGAGAGCTGCTAGACTGCTTTTTAGGCAAGGCTCAAGTAGGGCTTCAATCCTATTTGAGGTCCGTTGTGTTCATCGGTGGTAGTATCTATTTACCATCAAGGCCCTTATTCTCGAACAGATTGAAATCGGAATTACCAAGAAAGACGTTTCGTATTTCCGAATACCGAACAACTAAATAAACATGGGCTACAATGTTCACTTAATAACCGCTCCACGCGGTACACATATTGGCACTAGTGGATTGAAGAATAAGAGACATCGTCTTTCTTGGCAATTCCGATCTATTAAAATCATTTTCAAAAATGGGGACTGCATACCCGTTTGTCACTTCTATACTATCAACTTCTATTCTAGCTTAATTATTTTGCTACATAAATCCAAAAATAGGCGTGGTGGCGCCAATGCGCATGAATCTTAAAAATTGCTTACATTTTCGCACGAAAATTGTACCGGATATAACCGTGTACGGTTTCCTTTTGAATACTTGTATGCAAATTGAAACACAGACAGTTAAACGGTTTCTTCCAAAACGGTGTTACTCTGGTTATTAGGCGTGAAGTGCTCTATAGCAGAACTTTAAATTTGTTAGTTGTATAGGTACTGTTCTTATTTTATAGAAGCTGTTAAAGTTGATCTCTGTGTTCAAGTTTAAAATTTGTAACCAAGGAATTCAATTTTTTTCTGTTATTAAAAATTAATCTGTATCATCTCCACAACTTATAAATAACTTTATTATTAAGTCGATATCGTCAACATCAATTTTAATCTACAGTTAACATCCTCTCATTTAATGATATAGTCACTTATAAAATAATTTACATCTACACTGACACAGTTGCACTCTGAGTCCAAATTTAGATAAAAATAACGAGCATGCATCTTATTTGATTCTGATGTCGATAACAGTTACTACCCAAGAAGAATACTTTAATCCGCCTTGCCAATTAGCAATTAGAAGCTGATATTGAGTTTAAAACGTACTCCAGTCACAGAAAACGGTCAAGTGTTCTTTATCTAGGTACAACCAATATTTCGACTTCTAATCCTTGCTTTTGCATGACTTACTTATGTTCTTCCTGTGTTGACTTTGATACGCGATGTTTTGGTATTTGATTTTGATTATTAAAGACAGTTTTTCACTGCATATGAAGGCAATCAGTCTAACTTACCTAGATTTTACGGTCGTGAGTCGTATGGTTCAATTCAAATATTAGGGTCAGCGCAGACCGTAGCGTAATGCCGACGCCGGTCGCCGACGATTGAAACGGCTTAAATCGATTGCTCACAAGACAAAGGTTTCAGGCACGAATCATTCAGAGCATTCGATCAGGAACGAAATTGCTTTTTGGGTCGGAACGGATTTACGAAGCTCAAAATTTAGATTAACAACCATCCTACCGTGACTCACTATAATGTAAATAAACTAAATGTGTTTATTTAGGTTATTTGTTTTTGAAAGGAGTGCTATGTTAAATATAGAACTTATATGTAATATTACGTAAGAAATAAAAATAGGAGCACGCACGAAATATACGATTAAAGAAAATATTATGTTAAGTATATCATATAAGTGTAGTTTGGTGCAAAATATTTATGAATATACGGGATTAACAATGTAATGAAGTTTTCTTAACTATCTAGAAATTACATCACTTGAAGACAACAAAGTTGCAGGTTCCAGCTTCCAACACGGGCATTGCACTAAAGAAATTGGAGGTAGCTCTCAATTACACGCCCGAAGCGTAAATTACACTGCTTTTGCTTCCTTAACTTTGTTCGGAAGTCCCACGATATGCTATCTTGTTCCCAGGCGATTTGGCTAATTATGTGCTGCAGCTCAATTTTATTATGAACTGACATGTCTTGTTAGCTTGTTACTGTTTCTTAGGATATATCCTGAAAGCACGAACGTAAATTACTTGAGCATTCAACCTGTTGCCCAAGGAATCGTGTTTTGGCAGTCCCGCGAAAGTCGATGATCACCGGGAGTCATTGCAAACGTACCTCACCTTGACTTTTTTTTTACTCTTAAATATACGTAAATACTGTGTTACTTTTTAAGATATTTATTCCATGGTTTCACGTCTGTATTACATGTATTTGTATGTACGCAAAAAATAAACGCGTCATTTATGGGTCACGCTTTTTTAACTGTAGGTATTTACAAAACTTTTGTTTTAAACTATTATAACCATTCAACGATCTACTTCCCTGGGAGCATCAGCCGGTGGCTGTGATGCAGCGCGGTCCGTTCCTGCAGTTACTCGAGCGTGTCGTTTGTACCGAGTCACATAAAGCCTGCGCGTGCGCATTGAACTCGGCACGCACGCGCCGCGTTACTTCATACTTTGTACCGCAATGAGTTAGCCGTTGCGAAGTTTTGCTATTTAATATAAATTGTTTTTATCGTATAAAGATAGCAAACGAGCATGCAGTTAATCTGATGGTAAGTGGTCACTGCTGCCCATGGTCATCAGTAAACATCTGCATGCACATTTAAATCATACCTAAGTATCATCACAGATGCGTTGCTACTCCTGAGCCCTAAGATGTTCGCCTCGTGTATAAAAATAGGCGGCAACTACGCTTCTCCAAACTGAAATACAAGAATTGCTTCACGAAGGAGTATGAAGGCGGCGGTGGTACCTCCCCGGTCGAATTAAACTAGTTCTACCACCTGGCTGAATAGCCTTTTTTTAAACGGTTTTATTTAGCTCACCCCGTTTTATTTTATATAAATAAAAAGCGTCTGTAATTTTCATACAAGATAATTTATGCATAATACTTAGGTATACATGAAATATTAGAAAAATAGGTTTGGTATAATATTTTCGTAAGAGATTTTTTATCAATATCTGGGACAACGAAATAAATTATACTTTTAATAAGTTTTGTAATAAAAAAATTAACAAGTCATGCTTGTGTTTTTAAATATTTTACTTGTCGACTTTATTAGACGATTTTAAGGTTACCTAGAAAGTTACCTAATATATACATATATTAACTATTTACCTGTTAACCAAATGCAACTCTGATTTTGCCTTGCTTTGAAACATCAAAGATAATATTCATTCTGTTTATAATTCACCAGGGTATAAAGCGATTGAATTTCTTACCCACCTACCCATAAAATACTCGTACAACCGTTATAATCGAATTGGAGCTTCTAAGTTAATTAAAATTCTTCAACTTAATAAAAATACCTTACGAATTAAGATGTGAAATTGTAAAAATAAATAAAAAATAATTTCATTAACGTTGAACCACGTGATGGTTACATTAAACGTTTTTGCAAACGAAATGAAACTTAAAAATCTATGCACAGTTATAATGAGTGTAATATGTTCATAAGATATTAATTTAATTCAAGATATTATATTAACAAATTTTGTATGGGTACTTATTAAATGTAACAAAAATGCCACGAGATTATTGAGTTGAAAAATCTTTTGTCTAAGCATCAACAAAATTACTTCTATCTTAGATTAGATATCAAAAAATATATATTTCAAAGGCAATCAACTTAAGTCGTTTTGAGCTCTGTACACCGAAAATTAATTAATGAACAATCAAGCTGAGCAAAATTGATAACACTTTCATGAAGTAACGATTGCATCTAGAAACATCGTCTTTTAAAAATTGTGAGTTCAGACTTTAAACATCAAAAGACTTGGGAAACCTTGTGAGGTTCTATAAAAGGATATATTGAAAAGTTAAATTTTGGAATACTTGAGAAATTCCTAAACGAAAATGTCTTTAATAATAATTATTAATATTATTTTTAAGAATATAAATGTAGAAGATATGTACATTAAAAAATTCAATATCCCTTCCCGTGTAAAAATGTTTGTCATTTCTGAATGAAGACAGGTTGGACGGCAGTGGGTTGATAAAGAAACAGTTCTCGAAAGGAAATTGCCTTGATTGCTTTCATGGACTAGTAACACCAAAATGTCTAAAGATTTATAGGTTCATTTCCCGAAGAATATCTTAGAATATTATTAAAAACGAAGACGAAATAGTTCATTAACTTTTCTCTTCTGCTTGTTAACCATTTTATCGTACTTAGTTATCGAAGAGCTTAATTTATTAATAAAATAATGAAACAATATTATTTATTTTAAAGTTTAAGAGTTAAATTAATCAAATTGATTTTACTCTAGTAAAGGGCCAACTCCTTATTATTGCGCTTCGAATCAAGGTTCAAAATTGCTGATTTGCATGAACATATTGCATCACTCTCAATTTTTTATGAGTTACGGGTGATTTTTGATCGCCAGGCGATTAATTATAAAATAAATGGTTTATTGTGATCCTCATTGCATTTGTTAGATAAATAATAGCAATAGTAAGTGCAATGTACCGCGGTGCTCGCTTGAGCACTTCATGGTAATGGTCGCTTCACGCTCTGCCCATCTGGGAGCAATCAAGGGTTATAATCTGACCATTAGATTGATAAGATAACGAACTTATAGTTGCTTGCCAGTTTTATGACTAGAAAGCTCAGTGAAGCATGACTGTAAATTGAATTTGTTTTTATAATCTGTGCACAAACAAAGTGCATCGTAATAATTCTTTTTTGCTAATTATTGCCATAGAACATGTTTTAATTCTTCCTCGTTTGCAATCAGAACCAATATGCTATAAAAAAAAATTCCGGGAATTTTGAATAAAATGTAATGACTTTAATAAATGAAACACTTCTCACTTCAATAACTTAAAAAAATCAATAGTGAAACCAGCAAAATGACTACAACTATAAGCACACTGTTGAAGTCACATACCTAGTTTATTTTATTGAGGCTGCAATTAGTAGGTTCGAACGAAGTAGAAGTAGTAAGTAGAATTTAGTAGTAAGTAGAATCTACTCAAAAATAAAGCTATTTTCCTTTATACGCATAAATGAAATGATAGTTATAGTATATCTGCATATTGTTACAGGAATTATGAGCGTATGCAAAAATTATGTTCATTAACATACTAGAGTAACGATATTCCACAGAGCACACAATTCACAACAACAACAATAAGATTTCATTGAAAAATACAAACATTTACAGTTATACCCAAGGGGCACCTAGTGAATACAAACCTATTCCGATTTGCATAATCATGTATTTTAATGATTTTACTTTGTGTTATTTCATTCCATTTCGTATCGGTAACCATATAAGGAGGTTAGCGGATCGTAAATGGATTGGTATTTAACTGTGAAAATATAATTGCTTTCATGGTATTTTTTTAATCGCCTGCATAAGCGTGATCAATTACAAACTGTAACTACAGCGCGGCAGTTAATCTCATTACTAGCGTTCCGATTCAAAACATCTAAGACTGGCCCGCCATTGTAACATCATTAATTTTATTTGCAACGTAATGTTATATTGTAAAATACTACCGATTCTAGATTACGAACGGAATTTATAAAAAGCGCTTCCGTGACCTATGTATCCAAATTACCGTAAACACACGATGCTTTTCGGTCTATAAGAAGAGTTCATTCAGTCACGCAGCAGTGATAGCTTAGTGGTTAAACTGACCTCTTCCGCTGGGGACCGGGGTTCGAATTCGAGACCTCTGATTTTTCAAAATTATCTGCCTATTCGAATTAAATCATAATTTGTTGTTCGGTGAAGTAAAACAAAAGAAAAATGTCGTTATGAAACCGCCTATGCGATTGTTAAAGAAATTTTAAGGGTATGAGAGGTCAACCAATTCACTCTTGGCCAGCGTGATGAACTAACTCCTTCTCATTAGGTAATGGGGGAATACCTGTGTCCAGCGGTGGGACAATAATGACATTTGATTAATAATTGAGTCACGAATTAGTAATAATTTATGGAAAACCTTTGGAATATTTAATTCAATCTTCAAAAGCTTTTATGTGACGCATACAAATCTGCGAACCGTGAAATTTAATATTGTGAATGGTTTCAATCACGTGTTAACAATGGCTGAGCAGGTCACTGCGTCAATAAATTTTACCGTGGAAGGTGCTTTTACTTTAATGGTGGTTGTCACACAATTTAATGTTACAATTTTGATAGATTGGATTAATTTACTGTTTTATTAAATTCTGTATTATATATAGCAAATAAAAATAAGTAATTATGAGGTTTCGTCAAAACAAATTAGTTCAATTTATTTATAATTATGTCAAAATTTGTGTATATTCTATAGATGTTATTTTATTAAAATTATGAATGCATGATTACAAAATTCTTAAATTACTCCGTTTTCATTTAAGTTAAGAGTTAAGCTTGCACTAATGAGTCGGTACCTATATAAAATTCAATGTAAGTATCATAGCATTTCTACGACATTATTATTTGTTATGGTTTGGTTAAGGAACAATAACTCACCACTAGCAGAAGCACGAGAGCGCAGTCGACGGCGCTCGTCATGCTTGCGGTCTGCCACACTCGAGCGCGGAGCCAACCGTTAATGCTATCTGCCCCGATTACCTTACTGATGCTACCACAAAAAACAAACTAGAGTATACAGTGATTTCCCTAAAATTACAAACGAATCACAACAATTCTCTTTTATTTTGAATACACACACAGTGCTCAAAAGCTCGCGCGAGTGAAAATCACGTCGGCACTAGCGAGCGCTCGGAGCTTTCCCGCGTGAGTTACGAGAAAACGTAGCGAGGGTCCGGTGGTCGCGTGGTGCGCCTGCGACGTCTCGAGACTGCACTGTGCGGAGGCGCACCGGCTCAGCGGCGCTCTAACAGTTACCCACCGCCGGGGAGAATCCCACCTGCCAGCACTCCTGCCCGCCGCTGCCCCGTCCATACCGTTCTCACGACACGGTCGCCGATCTGTCTTGCAATTCGACAATCTCATGATCTATATTGATGATTGGCGCCGGATTAGGGGGAATTGGGCTCCGTCGTTGGTCGCTGATGCGTTCGCTGCCGTGACATTCGCGTGGAGAAATCGCGGTATCGCTGATTGAGTGACAGCGGCGCGAAGCCGGCCGGGTCGACGATGTTATGTTCGGCGCGCAATCTGACCATCGCGATCGGTACGACCACAGATGGCGATCGAGCGATAAGATTAATAATACTTGGCTTTAATTCCGAGCTCATTGAAACTATTCAATTGATTTATAATTATGCTGTAGAAAGTCAATCAGTTCAAAGATACGTTTTGATAAACCCTTAATTTATTTACATTGTGCAGGATGTCAGTTAGGCATTTTGTAAAAATATAAAGCGTATAAATTTTTAGATGAGTAAATTTTCAAATACTAGACGTGTATAGCTCTACATATGGTATATGCTACATGTTAACTTTGTTGTCATAAGGCAAAAATGGGTATGGTGGTGATGCCACACTAGATATTCCTGAGTGACCAGTCTAAGCCAAAGTTCAAACATTCGAAAGATGTCCTTAGATCATCCGCAACCCCCCTTTTCACAACGGAAAGCTTAAGCCATAAAAGATAAAGCTTAGGCCATCTCTGTCTCCATTACAGCGAATTGACAAAACTGAGGCGAAAGCTGAGATCTGAACCCATCCCTCCGCGTCTAGCCAAAATCTTCCGTCCCGACTGAGCTTTTAGTTGGCTTGACAAAAATTGCCCGGTGAATTTGTATATGCCAACTTCAAGAAGTTCTATAATCATTCAATTACAAAAATATATACATTGTATACATATATACAATTCTTGTGTCGCGATGTACTGGTATGTTCCAAGTAAACTCTGAATCTACTAAATTGATTTTAATGATTTTTTTGTACGTAACTTACGTAACTTGCTTTAACTTAAGATATAATAGTTTAAGTCATTTCTTAGATCTTATTTTTTTTACTGAAAATTTATCGTTAATGGCAGAATGACGTCTGCCGGGTCCGCTAGTCCATACATACATTTTCTTGCATGCATAGATAAGTTCTTATCGTCATAAACCGAATTTCTACGGTATATGAAGACTATAAAAATGCTGATGGCAGATGGAGGCAGTGATCCGCAGCGGCGAACGCTTCCGGTACGTTTACTTATCGCGTACTGGCAACAATGTTATCTATTTCTTTTCATGTAAATCAACCAGAAGTCAACTTCGTGACGGGAAAAATTACGCGATCATCTTGATGCTATTAGCTATGTAGACTAAAACCTTAAAATTAAGTGCTAATTAGATAAGTTCGAAAAAATACAGTAGTCGATATTTTTGTTTGGAATAAAATACCATACCATAACAAAATACTAAACTAACTAAAATACTAAAATACAAAAATACTATATGACCAGGAAGGGTATTTACTAAGAAATTCGTAAAGTACATTTTCTATAGGAAAACGTAACTAGAATGGATAAGTTTCGAAATTTATCGGTATTAATAATATGCTTGGTCCTGGCTCGAACTGGAATCCTTTGCACGAGGGATTGCTGGTATGATCATTGGATCACGATGGCCGTAAAGTCATGCTAAATGTTAAGGCTGAAGTGATTTTTAGTTGGTTTGTGTTAATGTATAGTTTGATACTTCAAACGGGCAAAATTTCTAAAAGTCACGGTAGCAAATATCGACTCATTTTATCGAGTCCCACGTAGTTATAAACTTCGTCATCACAGTTTATTTTCAATGAGTGTATAATTTACATAGCACGAAACTAGGTTTCTATGTCTCAGCAAAGAGACAAAACATAATATCGAACACCGCCAACCGACACAGATTACACATCTCCCGGTTGCGATTTCATTCCAGTTATTTCCACGATAATAGACACAGGCAAATGTTATAAAGTGATATTCAATAAGAGTTTTCTAGGTAAAATTCGATTAAAGATTTACTTTTATTGTGGTTTCTGTACAAATATTGACTCATATGCATAAATGTTGGAAACTTATTGTTGTTCAAAATATTGTTATACAATTGATTGCTTTTCAAATCGGATTGATTGTAATATATGATAGGTATTAGAGAGACGATGTGGCGATAAACCTGGTATGTAGTCACACTAATTTTTTAACACGCTTATATTAGCTTCACTTGTATGTATGTTTGTTTGTTTGTTTGTTTGTTTGTTTGCTTGTAA
>DWNR01003187.1:0-12060 GCA_018250455.1 Polygonus leo | reverse complement strand
TTCATAACAGGCATAAGCAGGCTTACCTCCAGTTCACGGATTATCGTTGAATTTTGGGACACCCTATATATGTCATATAGCTGACGTTGCTCCTCAGTTTACGGGTACTTATGCTACGGGTACGGTTTACGGGTACGGGTGCTTTTATTTATAAAAAAATGGGTCTATGATAAGAAGGCAAAGATTTAATACCAGGTGTAAAATTTTAAGGTTTAACATAAATATATAATTACATATGTACGATATGGGCTTATTGTGCCGAAGACGTCCTAATAATGGTATTTTTCCTATCACGTTTTTAACTTTTTAGTTCTCTTTATAAAAAGTAATAATACTTGTTGTTATATTATAATAAACATTTTAAAGTGTTTTTTAATTTAATTTATTGAAATCGGTTCTATTTATTCATAAAATAATACTTGAATATGTCAATTTTATAGTTGCGTACCCAAATGATTTCCACGGGACCTGAAACGGAACGGGATGGGGGCTGTAACTTTTGGCTATGGAACCCTTTGTGAGTATGAATCTCACTGCGAATCATGCGAAGAGCTCTCCTCTAAGCCAGCGATGCTACTTATATAGTTATCTGTGCAGCGATGCTTTAGTGGTCTAGAACTGCAAATGTCCATAGGCGACGGTGACTAAGTACTTACTATTAGGTAGCCCGTCTGCTTTATCGCTAGGTTTAGGTATAAAAAAATATAGTTATTCTGATCGAAACACCGTTTAACCTCTAAATGGTTTTTGTTGTCTTACTTTCTCTAGTCTCTTATTTCAAAACTATTATTTTATTTTATTATTTATTACACACATTATTGTTATATTCCATGCTTTGTGGCGCCATCTATTGGCAGTCTTGCTAAACCTTCGATATTTTTTATTGTACCGTATAATTGGCTCATTAAAACGCACATTAATTCACTAGTATTGTTCTTCCAGTATTGGCATTTCATTAAGTGTGACTTATGACCTAACAGGTAAAATAGTTCATTCATTAACTATATCGTAGGGATGTGATTTTAAAAACATCAATATAGTTGACTATTGACTACTGACTATTGACAATGACTATATAACCACACATTAATCGATTATCACTTTGGAATTTCTATCACCCCGCAACATAGTATTTTATCTTAGGTACTTTTAAAGTTGGAATCAATATATCCTTTCAAATGTTGGTCATATTGTTCTAGCGTTCAGTTAAATCATATTAGTCTATTTCATGATATTTAAAAACGATAAAAGGATGGCAAGTAAAAGTAATGGGCCAAGTGTGATTTGGACTCGCAGAAGAAAGAATTCCGTAACACCAACACAATTCATATACCATATAAAAATGTTATTTGTAAATTCTATTAGAATTTCCGTATAAACAATTTGTAAATACGTTTCAACTTCGGAACCCTAAAAAGAATAAAAGTGTATTTTATGAATGCAAGTAATCCTATTATTTTTGTACAGTTGTTTTGCGCATTATTGGATTTTCCAATTCAAATAATGAATGGACAAAATTTTGATGTCTGTAATGTCTTTTTTGAATTTATATCTTTATAAATCACGAATGTATAATTATGCTAGCTGAATCTCAAAGTATTTAAGATTATTTAAGATTAGATTTATATCTAAAAAATCGATAATGGCGAATAATACATCGACGATGTTTGACTTATAGCAACATCGATGTTATAACTTCGTAGACATCCTTACGTTACGTCTATAATAATTCAAAATGTACTTGTCAAAGATGTCAAAATGGCGTGTTAGTGTTAATTTTTTAGATAGATAATCTCATTGTCTAATGCGTAATACAATCGTTTGTTAATTATAAATTATAGGAAGTGATCAAAATTGTGATTTAAAAGTACTGTAAAGTGTGACATGTCTCGGGATCCCAGGTTAAATTACTACAACCGAGACCGCGGCCGTGATTGGAATAGGGGTGACTATCATTATGACAAGAAGCGTCCCATGCCTATGAAGAGAAGCCGCAGCCCGCCGAGGGACGAGAAACGAATGAGCAGAAGCAGATCCCCGCGCATGAAGGCCGAGAAGGATTTGGATGAAAACATTCTGAGCGAGATTTCGAAGCTGCCCGAGCCGAGCGAGCTCTGGGACAACCAGTTCCAAGAACCCGGCTTCAGCGGACCGCCAAACAACTTCCCGCCTGAAGTACGTTTTGTATATTATCATTGCACGCATGCTTTGTGCATTAGACTAATGAAAATCATAAGACATTTTTCGGCAGAACAATTTAGCTATTTTATGTATACCTACCTAACCTCTTTTTGCGAACTTAAATATAAGAGGACATAATTTGGGTGTTTTTATAATAAGTTCACAATAAAGATGTATGCAGTAAAATATGCATATTTTATTATCACTATAATATAAATAGCTCAATTTATATGTATGTTATGATTGTCATTTTAATGAAAAATGTAATTTGTGTAACAATAAAAATTTTAAATTTCTTATATACTATAAATATAATAACCGTTAATTTATTGACAAAAGTTACCGACATTAATTAGGTTTAATAAACTAACTTATTACATGTGGACACAGTTGAAGTAACCTAATCAGGTTAAATAAACACACAATATAATTAAATTAATCATTTAAACAAAAAGCTTGTAAATATAGTGATACTTAATAGAGATACTTCTTTTTTATTGTATAGTAGTATAAAACTGGGTTTCTCAAACTATGGGTATCGATTGAGCGGGCTCTACTCTAATAAGGTGACCATTAAAACTAAATCTATACATATAATAAAGCAGTAAAATAAATTTGTTTGTTCGGGCTAATTTTCGAAACTACTGGATGGATTCTAATGAAACTTTTTTTGGTGTATAGATACTAAGCCTGGTCAACATTTAGAACACTTTTTACTGCAGGATAAATGTTCATTCCCAAGTTTGGAAACTGTATTAGATGGGATGGGGATGACTAGCCCTAACAAGTTTGAGAACCATTGGTATATAAGTATCAAATGAACAGTGCACCTGAAGGTATGTGGTGATACGTACGTGGTGAAGATACTGCTGCCCATGGACATTAGTAATCATCCCCAAGTACGATTAAAGTTTAAAGTTTAATCACTGTAGCATTGCTTCTATACAAGTAAGCCTGCAACAACAACTTTCCAACCGAAACGAGAATAAATAGATTGTTTCACCCATGTTGAATCACCCATTTTATGGAAGATTAATAGGATATACCACCCCACCACTCCCCGAATTCTCCCACCTGAAAAGTTTTGTTACTGTACTGCATTATATGGGTTGTATTATTTTGCTAAATTTTAATTTTGTTTTTTTATTTCATTACAGGCACCCAACTATGGGCCCAACTATCAAGCTCCATATTCGTCAATGATCTACGATGATTTTCCGTCTGTAGGAGTTCCACAGGCACCTCATCCACCAGACATGGCAACTTGGAACCAGATGTCACTCCCGCCTCCTCTGGCGCCACCCACCATGTTTGTGAATAATGTTGAGGATCAGATCAAGAAAGAGGGTAAGAATGCAGCAATATTAAATACCTTTTATAATGATAATCAATGCATACCTTTTTACAGATTGCAAAATTCAGGTAAAGGTATCAGATATCTTCAGGAACCCAAAGTGCTGCTGTTTTCAAAGTGTAGAAATAAGTTTAAGTAAATATATATATTTTTTGTTATTTAAATTAATTTTGAAATATTTAATTTGAAGAATTGTGTTAAAGTATAGTAAGGCTTCTAATTTATTCAATCTTATGTTATCTGTCATGTTTGTATGTTTGCTTGGTGGTACAATGCTTATTGCATGCCTTGTGGTAGTTGGATATATTAGAAAATAGATATATTCTTCGCTGTTAGCACACACATCAATGTATTTCTCCGTCAATAAGGTTATATTCATGGAAAATAATAATGACTAGGGTTATATTGGTATATTTTATGTTGTGGTAAGTTAAGTCTTTATGAAATACACTAACATTTAATGCTCTCTTAATAAATATGAAATATGTGATAATAAAGGTAGGTTTCTGGAGTTACAAACTACCCCATTGCTACTCAAATTATTTTATGTTGACTATTGGCAGAAATGAAACAAATCAACATATAATTAAAACATTTATATCATAATACCTTTGCTTTGTTTTTATAATATATTGGGAATATTGACTAACCATTTTATTTAGAAACTTGAAGCAATTCAGTGAGCTTATGCTATGAAATGGAACTGTTTTTATTTGGATAATGTGATAAAAATCAACAATATCAGTAGTACAATTCAGTCTGTGTCCATTTGCCTATTGAATTAACCACACATTATTACATGTACTCTGTGCTACTTAACACTAAACTCTATTTAATTTAATTGCTGTTATATCATAAATGGGTATTTTTGGGTATGTCTTTTAGCCACATAGTTCTTTTGCTGTTCCATTAATCTTTATTTTTTCCATTGTTATTTTTCTCCTTTTATCTGTACGAGTAATTTTTTATAATTATTGTTGACCACACATTATTAAAAATGGCAGCTTTATTTACCCATATACATTTTCCATTTACACAGCAGTAACACTTACACTAATAGTACTAAAAAAATATTATTTAAATCTTTCCGTTCATGCATTATAAAAAACACTATTTGTTGAATTGTGTAGTGACTTACGGCTAGGTTGTTTGGTCATTAGCAGTTTTACTAACAAATTTGACTACAGATACTGCAGTACTGCAGTATCCAAGAAGGTGAGTGAGTATAACTTCATAAATGCATTGCATAGACCATCAAAGACGCAACATGTTTTATTTTATTTTGTGTTACAAGCTGTTGGTTCGTAGTAAATTGCATATTTAGACTTGGTTAAAAGTTTTAATAATTTATTATCATAGAAATATAAGAATAAATTAAAATTAATGCATAATCAAATTGGAAAGTCTTTGTTGCTCATATAAAAGAAAACATCAAAGTTTGGTATTATAAAATTACTAAAAGCATGATTTGATATAAATTTGAAATTATTTGTATGAGTTTTGAAAAATATGCATGAAAAAATTGTTTGCATAAAAATTTAGACTTGTAGCAACTTTAGTTGTTATTACAAATAGATACAATGTATTACAAATTACTATTACAGGTATATGTAGAGTAATATTATCAATAATGAACCAGGTGATAACAACATGTTAACAAAATTATGAATACAGCCATAATGTTGTCTCCAGAATATGAAGAAAATGTTAAAATATTATTTGCTCTAGCAATTTAATGCATTTTTTCGCCAGATTGATTATGTTTTGCTAGTTTTATGCTGCCATTGCAGCTGTGACGCCTTTTATTTTGTTACTTTCTTATTAACTTCATTTGCTGCAACAATGAGTGTAGCTTCATGTAACCATTCATTCAAAATACAGCTTGAATTTGCTTCTAAATAGTTTTGTTTATGTTTATTCAGTTACATGATGTTGCACTCACATTACTATCGGAACTGTCCCTCACTTGTCGTCTCCTCCCTTGCAGCGGCTATAGAGTCGGAAATGCGCCACCAGAAAGCGGCCCTGTCTAAACAACGCGAAGATTACATAAAGAAGGCCGGCATTCTCAAGAAGGAACTCGACACGCTGAAGGACCAGCGCAACGAGCTCCGTGGCGACGCTAAACGCTCCCCGAGCCCTGACACCAAAAGATTCCTTAAAGAAAATACCAAGTTGCAGGTTTGGAACTGTTGTGGCTATGACATGTAAATTTGGTATATGTGCCAATGAATACTTTTGTTGAATATAGCGTAGCTCAATCAAATTTTTTTGTTGTGAAAACTCAATTAGTGCTTACACACAACTAAGAATTTGTATGTCAAATGCATACTTTGCATCAATTTTGCCTTGCCTCTGTATAGTTGGAGATCCAGAATAAGCTGAAGACTATCAACAATGTGGTGGACATGTTGAATGGCATCATCGGGGAAGAGGCTCAGGAACACCACGACTCTGATGATTCAAATGATCGTGGAACCAAGAGGAAGTCCAGGTGTGTGTCTAGACTCTTTTCGTGGCTTGACTCTTGTGAATTATCAATTTTATTTTTAAGTTATTGCCTTATAAAATATCATTTATATTGGAGCTGGCGAATAAAAAGGGCTTAATTCATGCTTAATTTTCATGTAGAGAAAATAGTTAAAAGCATTTTTGACAAAATGCAGGTTGACCTTTGGGTTATAAAATTATTCCTAATTATAAAAACAATAATTTTCTTTGAATTTCTGCACATAATTAATGAAAAATGAAAAATCATAAAAAAAATTGTTTACGAAAAATATGCAATTACGCCGTTTTATTCGGTAGCTTTCCAATTATGTTCTTACTTTTTTTAACTTCACGAATTATGTTTCTCATAAATGTATTTAATTTCATACGGTGAGTATGCATAATTTATTATATTCTATGAATTAGTTACCAATTTTTCCAAGACAGGAACAATGAGTATTTCGCGTGGAACTTCAACTTTTTTAATGAACACTATTATGAAGAATTTTCAATACGAGAAATTTAGAAAAGATGCAGAAGAGTCATTATCGACAAGATTCATTGTAATAAATATTACAACAATGTACGCTTCTTACTGTAGTTGCTGATTCAAAATATGTTAAGTGAATATATGAATAAATGTTGCCACTATTTATTTTTATTAATCCCACCTGTTATAGTTTTGAAATGTATATAATGATTGTAAAATACTGTATTATTACTTAATTGTACGTAACAACAAAAAAAATATATTTTGAAGAAGAAAAAACTGTTGTGTATTTTTTTACCCACACAGTAAGCACAACTTACCAATTTGCTTTATAGCGTTTTGCCGGCCTGTAAAAGCTTTATTCATAAAACAAGATATTTTGTATAATTTATTGTTTACTTATGCTTGTATCACGTTGCTAAATTGTATATACATTTACAGCTAGACTGTGCGGTTTAGTGGACTTGCTGTGGGACATACTCTTAAACTACTCCATAGTTGTGATTATTACCTAACAATTACGGGAAATGCAATGTTTAGTGCACTCCCAAACAATTGGTAACTACTGGAACATTTTGAAACATTTTCATACGAATCATCTGTTAGCGGTGAATTTTCAGATTTCCTGGTAGTTTCCTTTGACGCTTTTTTACCAATTCTTTCTTTGAATTAAGAATGCAATTTTTGTTAGCTCCTATATTCCTTATGTATTTACGAGTAGTATAAATAATCCTGTTTTAACTATTTGAAGTTTAAAGTTGGGTCTTTATATTTTTATGACCTTACATTGTATTAAATTTAAATGCATGGTATACGGTATTTGAACTGGTTTGATACGTGATCAAATAATTAAAAAAAAAGATCTTCAAGCAGATTTATAGAATTATAAATCGAAACGGAATTGAGTTTTACGCGGTATTATGTTTGTTTTAAATCAGGCATCGCTCGATTTCGAGTGTTGATGTACAGAAAATTAAAACAAAACGGTACAAAAAATTCACTTACTCTTTTTTACAAAATTTTATGCACGAATCATGGCATTGAGGTGGATTTAAATCAGATTTGTATAATTAACTATACAAACGTTCTTAGGTCGCCGTCGATCAAGTTCAACTATGTGTACTACGACCCGGAGATGCACTGGTGCCGCGTCTGCAACGAGTTCCCGCCGACCGCTAAGGATTACTTGAACCACTTGCATTCGCCGGCTCATCATAAGTAAGTGTTTGTGATTAATTCTTTAGCTGGCGAACAAAAAGGGCCTAATTGCAAAAACATGTATTTGGGTTTTTTCAGTTAGGCCCTTTATGTTCAATGTAATACAGGTAAGACTATATGTTATTAAGCACGTTTTGAGTTTGAACTTTTTATTATTATGATAATGTATTTTGTTATCCTAAAACAAAATTTAATTTTATGGGTTGTACGCTAAATTAAGTCTCGATCATATTTTTGTTTTTAATAATGTTTAAAATATTTAGCTAAGTCGTTATTATTTCATCGGCGTCTTTGAAGAGCCCCTTTGAGATAAGCAAAGAAAAAATGAAAAAAACATATTTCATTTTTTCTTTTTTCAAAAATATGACTCCTAAGCCTAAATAATGATAACAAGTCTTTATACTAAGTGTAAAAATAAATCATACTCTAAATAAATTGTAAATATTTACTTACAGAATGGCGGCGGCCCACATGGAAGCGCCGTGGCATACTGTGACCGGTGTGAATGAAGGCTTCCCCAGCTTCCCCTCTGCGCCGACCAAGCGGACTCCTATCAGAGGTATTATCAAAATTATTATCAACCTAATGTCCCACCGCTGGGCATGAGTAGTTTCAGTATGAGGTTCTTGGCCAAGGCTGCCCAATTTTTTTAGCACTCAGGGCAAATTGTCGATTTAAAACATTATCGGCGAGCCAACCGGTTGTTGTTTACATTTTGAATCATATCACCTAATTATGAATCAGACTGTACTATAAAAATCGAAAACCTATTCGATTAAACCAGATATACCGATTTCCTAAATAAAAAAAATCAAAATCTGGATGATGCAGGCCACGTGTATAGTTTGGTCACGTAGATTTTGTCGGCCTAGGGTTGGGCACCCTTGCTATAGGCCATCACATACGTGCTAACCAAATAGACTCCTATCAGAGGTATTATTGTCATCGTCAACACATAGCCCCATATGGGCCTCGTAAACAAAAAGCTAAATTGAACCTTGTTTCTTTCGCATTAAGGTCTACAATTCTTCGTGCCATCCACCGCGTGGTACTGCAAGCTGTGCGACCAGTTCATCGGCGACCTGCACTGCGCCTCCGCTCATCTTAAATCTGTTATTCATTCCAAGAATTATACTGTGAGTACTGGACTCTCATTAAAATATTTTAAATTTAAGATTTCTATTTTTTATAGAATTTAGGTAGAAAGATAGAACGGGTATAGAAAGGATACAACACATATCGGTTGGCCTAACATACCATTTAATTTTCCAGAAAGGAACTCTTATTTCGTTTGTAAAGGAGTATTTGCATTCCACACAAGGGTCATCTTACTTTTAAAGAAATCTTAAGGCAAATCGTAAGCATTCTTAGGTAGGATTGAAATCTTATTTGAGATAGATTATTACGATAGGAACGTCATTTTTTCTTACATTCAATATTACGCACTATTTATTTGTTATCTTAAACTTTAAACTTCAGAAAAAGTCTGAAGAAAAATAAAACAAAACAAACCTCTCCTCTTCCAGAACTTCGTAGAACAGAACCCGCATTGGGAGACCGACTGGATGTCGGACCGCCAGAAGGCGTTCGAGAAGGCGCGCGCCGGCAACAAGCTGAAGCCGGAGGAGAAGAGCCAGTACGCGGCGCACACCATCACCTTCAGCGAGGACGGCTTCCACACCAAGACCAGGAAGGACAGCCCCGCCCCCAACGACGAGAAGAAGAAGAAGAAGGACAAGAAGAAGAAGAGCAAGCGCAAGCGCGCGTCCAGCACCAGCTCCTCCAGCACCAACTCCAGCGACAGCGAGCCCAGTAAGAAGAAGAAATGTAAGTCGGAGGAATTGGTGGTGTTTGGTGGCCTTCTCATTCTCGCACCTACTCTCTTTTGAATATATAAAAAGAAAAATATAAGTAAGAAGAATTAAGAAGAAGAGTAAGGTGTCACCATGCCTTTCCCGTCGCGCTGTTATATATTTTTTTATTTTATGAAGGGAGCTACTGCCTTTGCTTTCGTTTCGTTTACTTGATTGTAAGTCCATGAAGCCCATGGATTCATGGTAATCAACCCAACTATGTTTGAATTATGTCTGAAGCTTATTAGAGATACATTGCATTTCTTAAGAAATAAAATGATTGTCTCGTATTGTATAGCCAGCAATCTTTCCAAAAAACATTAAAGTTGTTTATGTACGGTTGTCGTACCTCTCCCAGCGAATTACATCACTGAAAACACTTGGCATCGACATCAAAAATAAATTCCCTTAGTTTAATTCGAAACTTTTTTTAAAAACAAAGTTTAATTAAACAAAACTGGGTTCATGAATAATGGTGATTGATTGATGTTTATTTTTTTATGGTTATATGCTTATGCATTGTGTTCAGTCTATGGATCAAGCTACAACAGTCTATGGTTCTAGCTTTATACATTTTAAAGTGTTTCCATTAATTGTTTCCAGCCAAGAAAGACAAAGTGAAAAATGAGCCAGAGGACAGTGGTCTCACGGAGTGGATGTCGTCCATACAAGTGGATAGGCTGAGTGAGCACGACAGGAAGATATTGGAGACCTTCAAACACAGGTAATGATGACGATTAGCAGTTCGATTCGATCGGTTCGATTCCTGGCCAGACAGACAATTTAAATTATGAAATAGGATTTCTATGTTGGGTCTGCAGTGGGTGTTTTTGTACATTTGTCTTGTGTGTGGTTGCCAACCACTACACAGGGAACCCTACTAGGGTGATGATATGGTTGCAGGAAATGTAATTCAAAAAATATTTAGGCATACTATAGAAATACTTCGCCTGTTTCTTGAAGAAATTGTGAAAACCAATGTTGAATGTGTTATTAATGAGTAATAAATAAGTAAAAGTGAGTCTGATTTCTATAATAAAGATATCTGAGCCTTTTCAAATTAATTAAGTAAAATTGCAATTATTTTTACACGGCAATTTCTCTCACCAAATTTTACCACCCTCACGTTTTAATTAGGATTTTTTTACGTTAATCGCCACAGAATTACGTCAAGATTAAAATTTTCTATTCTTTCTTCACCAGAATGAAACTTGATAAATCAGATGAAAGGAGAAGATCAGCAGAGCGGTTTATGAACGATATTCAAAGAAAGAGGTTTGATTTATTATTTACATTACGAAATCGATTTTTGTAATAATGTAATTACATAATATTAGGAATAAGAAAATCTATTTTTATTACACTTAATTTAAGCCAAATTGTTTTGTAGTGTTTGACATTTTAAAAATTAGCAAACTTTTATTACATCCTACTATCAGTTAGCGAAATTAAACTGTACTGTGTCTGGTAATAATTTTAATACCAATAAATAAACAACTACTTATGTATTGTTACATTGAAAAAAAGTTGTTAAATACTTCGCCAAACATTTCCTACCAAACACCGTGTCAAACGCCATCCTTTGCCGCGCAGGGAGATGGATCGCCAGAACCGTCGCGAGGCGATGGAGCGCCGCGACGATCTCGAGCGTCGTCGTCGCGAGCGGCTCGAGCGGCGTGACGAGCGGCGCGACGAACGGCGCGACGAGCGGCTCGACCGCCGCGACGAGCGCATGGAGCGTCGCGACGAGCGGCGGCCCGGCGACAGCCGCGCCAGCCGCGAGGGATCCCGGCCCAGGACGTCGCCGCGCGGTGATCACAAGAAGCCGGAGATTAGGAAAATGCCCTTTATAGGTGAGTTGTTGTGTTTTCTTTTTATCGTATATATATAGCGACTAGAAGATCACCGTGAGGAGAGAGGGCCAACTGACAGTTCAGCTAGAGTGAGGGATTACGCCTGAGGGGATTGCCGCGCAATGAACGCAAGATAGCGGAGATTAGAAAAATGCAAGAGACTATATCTTTACCTAAACACGTGATCACACTAAAATGATTAAGGTTCTGTAGAAAAAGGTACATATAAGACTCTTATCTTGTCTACTTAAATGTTAGTATGTACAGAGTCGAAGTTTTATATGGCTTTTTATGTTGAATTTAACATATGGAGTTGAAAAATGGTTAAATTAGAGTTGTAACGGCGTAAACATAATTTTAATTTGAATAGTACAACATGTGTATGCAAAGATGAGATATAAAATATTTTAAATGATGTGTTTCAGGAAAAATGCCTGTTTATAAAAATTTGAATAAGACATCAAAAACCGAGGAACAGAAGAAAGAAGAGCAAAAGAAGAAAGAAGAAGATGAAGCTACCAAGAAAAGAAGGGAAGTGATGGATGCAGAGATACAAAAGAAGGTACAGTAGAATCCCGATTGTCCATACATCCGATTATCCGAACTATTATCATGGCTCTT
>DWNR01003186.1:0-12060 GCA_018250455.1 Polygonus leo | reverse complement strand
ACAGTAGTTTCGGCATGCGTTGATATGTCAGTCAGTTAATCAGTTTTGCCTTTTATATATATAGATATACTTGAAAGGAGTGATTTAGAAACCGAAGAAATTAAAACAGGTTGTGAAACTCACTCATGTAGTTCGACTGGGGAAGTATCACCGCCGCCCTCGTAATCCTACGTAGCAATTGTTCTGTTTCGGTTAGGAGAGACGTGCAACGTATCAGTGGTCAACCTTCAGTGCGATTAATTCGTACTCGGGGATGATAACTGATGTCAGTGTCCACGTACCATCAGGTGGACTGCATGCTCGTTTGCTAATTTTACACAATAAAAAAAGAGGAGACCAGCTGTATGACAATAATGAACCGTTGATGAAGTTAGTAGTAACGGTATTACTTGTTTATTATTTCAAGCGGTTTTCCTATTGTTGCCTCTGACGTTATAATACTGTTTGCTTTATAAATAACAATAATACTATAGTCTTATTAACAGCGATTACCGCATGGTATTTAGCTATGGTGGACGTGATAACATGTCTTGGCATAACTATAAAAATGTAAAAAAAATACAGTCATAAATATGGGTCTAACGCTTTTCCATTATATCCTTGCTATAGAAGTTAAAAACCCTACTGAAAAATAGATCTTATGACTTTAGCGACACTCGCAAGATTGAGGCGAATCGATTGACACATGAATTATTAAAATTGGCCTAAAGAGTGCTATAATTCTACAGAGTGCTATAAAATAACAAACATACCAAACATAGACAGATAACCCTCTTTTGCGTCGTGTAAAAACAAGGACGGTTTGCCAGGTGGTAGAACTCGTAACCAGGGAGGTACCACCGCCACCCTCATAATCCTCCGTGAAGCAATTTACCGTTTCGGTTTGGAGAGGCGTGGTTGCCGGCTACACTTAAATGCGAGGCGAACATCTTAGTCCTCAAGGATTAATTATAATCTGGCTGGACTCACTATCCCGTCTGTATTGAAGAACTAGCTGACCCCGCAAACGTTGTTCTGCCATAAAAAATATATGAAAAAATTGTACGCCTATGTTTTATTCTGATGTGTAAGCTATATTATTGTAAAGTTTCATTAAAATCGATTCAGTAGTTTTTACGTGAAAGAGTAACAAACATCCATACTTACAAAGTTCGATACTACGTAATAAATAAAATACTTAGTAATAAAAAGAAATGTAGGTTTAATTCAGAGGATCAAAAACCCCACGATCACTATTGCCTATTACATATTAAATCGGGAGAAGTACACGGTTCACCTAGAGAGGTTTTTACACCAAATTCATCGTATCAATTATTTAGTAGCAATTTGGGTTCAAGTCGAAAAGATATGGTTGCCAGTCATAGTGATCAAACTTATATAAGGCGCAATCATCTCAGTCCTCAGAGGAACTCCACTTAGACCAGTTTTCAAATAAATTTGTTAACCAATTTCCAATAATAGAATCGAGGTTACGAAATACAACTCCATCGAGATATCAGGAGAGTAATGATAAGTCTATTTCCAATAGAATACTGTTGTACTGTAAATAAAAGATTTGAATCTAGCGAAGTATTGACACGGCACTAGCCAAAATTGATATACGAAATATTATTTGAGAAGTGGACTGTATCTAGAAATACACAGATTTAGCATAATACTATCATTATCAGCTATATTATTATATTATATTTCATGACGTTTTTTGTCGTATTACAAAACGACTGTGCAGTCCACCTGATGATGAGTATGATTGAATCGTACCAGAGATTGACCACAGATGCGTTGCTACGCACGCATTAAGGATATTTGCCATGTAGGTATAGCCGGCAACCACGCCTTTCCAAACCGAAATATATGAATTGTTTCTCGGAGGATTGTGAGAGTGCTGGCGGCAGCTCCCCGGTAGAACTAAACGAGTTTTACCACCTTTACCCTAGCTACTCTATGTTTCCTCCTTGACTGTAGCTTTGACCATACAGTCCATTTCCATGACACATGTGTTAAGATAAGCTTTAATGGCGATACACACAGCTAAAGCAAAATTTATTATCACTGCATTAATATCATCGAAATGAGTCCACGTACTCATTTTATTCACTCACCATCTAAATTTAGGTCATGTTCCTTTTGGTAATTTGCATATTCAATTAAAATCTATATTGGTACTGGCGCATGGCTTCTCGATTGTTCTGTATTTGTGTGTACACAATTTTTGATTAAAAATAAATAAATTTAGACTCTACTTCTTTTGTATACCGTAAAAATTCACACTCGTTATTTCGTCAAACTTTTTCTATAAATCGAGAAAAATACATTTTTTCCTTTCCGTTTTTTTTTTTTAAAGATTATCGGTCAATGTGCGGAAAGGGCTCGCACAGAAGGTCGACTAGATAGATTAAGATTATGTTGTAGTATATTTTATACTTATCCAGTCCAATACTTTAATAATTCACTTTTTTTGGTATTAAAAAAATTCAATATATTTGGACGGTTAGTTAGGGATGGACCATTTGGGTATAGAACCCTCATAAAAATTAACACACATCACACACACATTTCTACTGGCTATACACTACAGTTTAAAAGGAACATTTTTAAGAAACAGGCGAATGAACTATTATGCGGGTATCAATTACTTCTGAATGAAATATATAAAAACGTAAATTGTCCTTAAACTAGTGCTAACTGTAATTTATCTCTAAAGCAAAGATCAGTAGAGCAGTAAATTTATACCCTAGATGTAAATTTCGCTACCCTGAATAGAAATCGCACGTAATAAATAAAGGGATGTTATCAATGCCACTGCTCCAGAATTAACAAACGGGTTACCGTTATAATTGCAGTTACTTAGATTTTGTGTACAGGAAATATACCCTCATTATCCTTAGTAAATCCTCATTATCCTTAGTAAATCACAATGAGTCGTGACACAACGACTTATTTCAACAAATGAATCTAAATGAACCGGCGGACAATCTTTTAATTAAATAGTACCTAATGTACACACCGAGTCCCTTGTTCGGTTTATCTCTGGGATAGTTGGTAGGGTTTACAAAATGTGGGGAGTCACGCAATACAACTGAACACGACTACGGGAGCGATACTAATGGACCACAGTGGAACAAGCACGAAAAACTATCGAATGTGTTATCGTAACGTCGCGAAAACTCTTTGTATGAAAATAAGGACAGTGTCACGAGCGTCCCTTAGTTAATGGCTTGTCCGTGAAAGTCAAACTGCATAATTGTTTGGAGTGAAGTTCTTGCTAAGCCTTGCTGAGTTAGTGTTGCCGAGTGATCCAAGACTTTTCATAGGCCGAATTTTGTGTAAATAAGACAAGTAAAAATAGGATAAATAGTACAATCAGTATCAATATTTTTTTTACTGTGAATGCGCCTTCCTCGATATATTTCGACAATATCATATAGTAACATGCTAGACCTTGTGTAAATATTATAAACCTGTGAGTCAGTAATATACGGTCTCGCTTTAGGGCACCTTCCAAAACTATTTATGCCCCACTTAATTTAATGGCACTACTATTGTATACGTAAAACTAAACATTGCATATAAGTTCTACGTAGCATCCTTGTATAAAAATACTCAAGTTTTTTTTTTGTAATTGAGACAGTATAGCGTATTCCATGCGTATTCTTTAATGCTAATTTAAAGTTCTTTAATAATAAAGTTATATTTCGTAATATTGACGTAGGTGAAAACTTTACTACTCAAAGGGAGCAGCGAATCTGTGGTCAACCTCAGTTACAATACGATTCAATCTTGTATTTAGGATATAAAAAATGAATAAATAAACACACACACACACACACACACACACACACACACATATTCACAATCCCTAGTTTATTTTAAGCAACAAATTACAACACACAATTTGAACATACTAATCACTGTACTTCCTATCAAAAATGTTTGAAAGGTATTATTTTCAACCAAACGTTCCCATTCAAATCTAGATGAGTAATAGTTTTAATAGACTTAAGTTCACAGCACTGTTTGTGACATAACTTTATTGCGGAACTTGTCTCACCAATTATGCATCCAATTTGAAAGCGGAGTATCCAATTATTCTTGAAATACAAGTAGAACATTCAGATTCACAGTAATAAAACATTTTGTTTTGAGAAATGAAATACAAATGATCCATTCTTAACTAAATTATAGAATTGTTGAGTTGATACTTAAAAGTTTTATAACGAACCCTAAAAAGAAACTGAACGAAACCTTGTTTATAGAACAATCGACATTCTTTTAATACCAGTATATATTTCTTATTTCATGTTACATTACTTTGTAGCATTTTATTTATTTGTAGCATAAATTTATGAAAATGTGGATAATATAACAACAAAAAAGGACAGGATTTCTACTTGTAGTCGTACAAAAAGCGTTTCTATAATACATATATTATATTCTTACTGACTTATAGCAGACTTTAGAGAACCTTATTTAAGTATTCTTTTTTATTCTTTAAAAGTAGCCAACGATACCAACCTACTTGATGACAAATGGTTACACTACTTTCCTCCCGGTCGAACTACACAAGCTCTTCAATCAGTCAATACCACAAAATACTACCAGATTTATGTACAGTATTTAATTTTTTCAATGTATATTAATGAAAAAAAAATTAAAAATGTTCTTTTTTCTAAATATAACAAAAAATAAAGATCGAAATTAAGGGTACGTCGTGGGATAACATCATAGAAGTAGCGGCATATCAATTACTAGGTATAATAGATATGAGAGAGAAGAGAAAACGGTTAGCAGTTACAAAGCTACCTTTACAAATAGTAAGCACCATTGTTTCGTTATGTAGGGGTCAGCGCATGACTTCGTAAGAGTCGTGGTATGTCCGTCCATTTGAAGCTTGTGCAATTGTTTTATATTTTTGTATTATGCTGCTGCGATTCTTCCTCTAATCTAACCGTCATTAGTTCCGACACATAAAGCGCAAAATTGAGACGTATACAGACCAAAATAAAGTCTAATTTCCGTTGGATGTGGTTCAGAGATACGTCGTTGTCGTATACCCAAAAACAGCATTGGATCCATCGAGGCAGCTCGCCGTGGGCGGTGCAGTACTGGACATGCAATATGAATTGTACCGCTCTAGTGTAGTTCTGACACGGAGCGAAAATGTCGATGTAAATAGCGGAATCAATGTTTCTCGAGATGATAATTCAGCTCGCACCTTTTATTTATTGTGGGAATGTGATCAGCGGCGATTTCACAGTCACATTCAGTCCTGAATGTTTGTTTGTTTGAAATAATAATAATATTTATCAGATGAATGGGCAATATTCTATTAACGATCTTAATAGTAACATCCCTAGGGCGTTGCGAGCTCCACATGATATTCAAACTCGTTAATGGTTTTGTCTCGACCAAGCTGGATTGTTTGTGATACACTAGTCAGTTACATTTGCTTTGGTTAGTTATCCTTAGTTATTTATGTTACCTATTTTTTATTTACATATGTATAAAGTGTTTAAGAGTAGTTTTATCTACCTTTATACTAAAATTGTGAAATTCGTGTAATAGTGAACACCGAGGAGGTACCACCGCCATATCATTCTCCTCTGTTAAGCAGATATTGTAGTTTAACGGTCGTATAGATGTGGTTGTCGGCTATCTTTATACACGAGTTGGCCATCGTAGCCCTTAGGAGTAGCAACGCATCTTTTATCGATTTAAGGAACGGCTCAATCGTCCATGTTCGAATACAAATGTCCAAATTCTTCATTTTTGATCGAATTTAAAAAATAAAAATGTCTACGCTAATTATATTTACAAGATATCCGATGTACTGCCACTACTGCTCATATTTTCATTAAGTCATATTCCTGCTCTACATTCAATTTAATCCTCACTGCAGCTAGTTAGTATGATTTGTAAGGCTTTCAGAGGCAATTGCATTACACAATGATACCTTGCTCTTCTTAACCCCCAGTAGCCTTATGCAACGGATGGTAAAATGAAAGCGCTCGTTGCGAAACTAGTCTAACTCTGATAGTGTTACATTTGACGTAAACTTTCTTAATGCCACTAATTACATTCACCGACTTAGAAGTTAGGTTCAAGTTACTCGCTTACTAGCTTTTGGTTTTTGTTTGGAATTTTAAGCGTTTATTATGTACTAGTTTTTACCCGCGGCTTTGCCCGCGGTCATTCGGTTATTATTGCCCTTCGAAGCAAATTTCAGAAGACTTAGCTACGGGAAAAAATATTTTTTTCATCGTCGGAGTCAAATATTCAAATTTATTTATTTATGTTAGTAAAAGTATTTATTTACTTCCTATACAATGCCTAAATACAAAGTTTCATTTTTTTATCTTTGACGATGACCAAACTCCATACAATTTTTCATCCCTCATGTCAAACCCTTTAAGTCTATTTTTGGCGATTCAAACTACCCTATATTCTTTTCTTAGGTTCACTCTATTTGTGTAACTCATTACAATTGGTTCAGTAGTTTTGGCGTGAAAGCGTAACAAACAAATTTTACATTCACTTTAATATTATCAGTATAGAATAGATAGATAAGTGAAACTTTGTTTTTGCACCGTGTTATCATACATTTGCTTTGTAGGATTAATCTAACACCAGCTGTGAAACTGAAGGGATATTAATTAATAACATTACTAACGTCTTACCTTAATGTTATAATTGATATTTACATTATTATTCAAATAAATATTATACACATCATACATACATACATAAAGCTTAATATTGCTAGTAATACTTTGTTTTTCATTGAGAATTATCTAACATACATTTAGATGCTAATATTTACTTACATTACATTAAATTATTGCATTTACTGGGATGTGGACTCAAGGAAAGTGTATAGTGAATTACTTCAATTACGAGCAGATTCCAACAAATTCATTCGATCTATTCAATAATCTTTAAGATTCTGAACCTATAGAATAGTGATCTATAGTGATACTACTAATAAAACTAATGCACAATTTTAAAATCGCAACAAAATCTTGGAAATACGTGGTAAATATATGCTAACTACTTGTTACCAGGTTTTTGTCGCAATTAACAGTACTTCTGTAAGAAGATACTATATTAGGAACGGTTCAGTTACGTAAGGAGATAAACGTTACTTAAGTAGATAATATTGTCGTTAATAACATTATTATCGTTAAACATAAATTGGGTACTTAACTCAATTTACGCGTAGGCTTAATGGGTACAGGGCGAAAGCGTTAACTAACTAAAAGCCATTGTTTGATATGCACCTATTGTGTGTATTTGTGTTGTAAACCATGATTCAGTTAATCCAAAACTTCAATAGGACAACATATTTGATTTATACATGATAGTAATATAATATATTATCTACGGAGGGAGATATTCTTCAATAGATAATTTTAGTGTGTTAGAGAAATTTCGGTACTAGGCCCATGACTTCATCCTCATGGCCAGCATCTAATATATACAAACAATCAATTTACTATAAATGAAGAATTTTTAAAATCAATACATCTACCACCTGGCGAACTATGAATTTATATAGATCAGAGTTCCTTTATTTTTATTTTACTAATTTCGTAAAATAAATTCATGGCAGTATCTTTTAATTTACATGAGAATCAAGACCAAGTCTAACCATTCAGAAATTAAGATCAGATAAAACCACGTGACTGACTGGAGCTAAGCTATACCACATCCTAATGGCCTAACAACATTTTCACTACATATGGAATAGTTTTTGTAAGCTTTGCTGTCAAACAAAACTGAACCTTATTAGACTACCATAAAATGCATTATTCATTGGCATGTGAACAAGCTGCAAAGTTACTTGAACATATGCCGTGTTCCTCCAGGAATTGCAATGTTTATTCAGTTCAAAGATATCAATTAGCTTTGTATATATTTTCATAATTTCCATGTCAAGTTAGACTAGACTTAGATCCCAGCGCGCAATCATGTAAAACGGCTAGGATCAACTTTTTATAAAACTAGATCCGACAGTCATTTGCAAACTGGAATTGCTCCTGATGTTATCGAATACAAAGTAAGAAAAAAATGTTTTCGATTTCCGTTTAACGTGGTTCCGCCTAATTAAGATTAGCCACTGATAATATCCTGTCCATACATACATTTAATTATACACATTACACGTGTTTGCGTCTATTTTATGGCATGCTATGTGGTATAGACGTTTTGAGGTTGGTATTTCGTCTAAATTAGGAGTGAGTAAAATACATTTTATAGTTAGGAGCCCTTCGGCAAAAGTAAGTATTACCATAATAACTATATTATTTCTTCGATGTCTACTATTTATTATTGTACCATACCTTTAACTTCATTTTTACGTCCTATAAAATACAGAAAATGCCATATTGTGATGGACGTATTTAATAAAAGGATTAATTCTTCTCCGCCTTCAATAGATTTTATTATTGTAAAAAGTACGATATACGACATGATTATACTATGTGCCCACAACAAATGTACGATTTATTAAACTATATCCATATTTGAATCAATTGGTATAACAGACAATCAAAAGTTAGATACTAATCTTAAAAAATCACTAAAAAAAATCGACCACAACAAAAGGCATGAAGAAAATTTTAAAATATCCAGTACTGCGCAATGGCAATCAATTGTGGTCAAATAGCAATCATTTCAACGTTGAAATTGAATGAAAACATTAATAAATACAGTCACCCAAACGGTTATGCAATCTAAACTTATACAAATGGAGTTGACAGTTCAAATTCAGCCCCAATTTCTCCATATCAGTGTTTATTCATCGACCCATAAATATGTAGAGCACGTGGGTCTTTGATACCCGTAAACTGATATACAGGTTAAGCGTTATAAAGTGTACATATGGCAATATAATTTATTTTTCAGTTGCACATCTTTTAATCGTCATCAAAAACTGATTGCTCTTACAATTGTTGGTTAAGTGCCCAGGATAAGGATGTACGAACAACAGTGCCTCAATGTAGATTTTACACATGATTTTTCTATCAGAAAATGAAGTAAATTATCAGCACGTTCATATATATCTATGACATAGTGTTGTTTAAATAAATATTTTCACCGATATTATACCTACCCTGATACTAACTACTCCGTAAAGAAATTCTTGAATATCAGTTGGAGAGATATTTTTGTGAATCGTATTTACAGTATATTTCTTAATGGACTTATTTGGGATTAATTGCAAATATTCGACATTTAGTATATATTTACTAAAACATTAGTTACCTTAGAACTGGGAAATAATTTCTTGTGTTAAAGTTATACAATCAGATCGCCTCAAATATCTGCATACGTGTCTGAATTATCACGACACTGCGTGAGAAGGTAATCGGAGGCCGTGATCCCTCTGCAATTTATCAGAGATACTTTAATACTTAACATTATTTATGCTATTCATATAGTTATTGTATCTGTTTCATCATCGTCATTGAAATTATTGATCCAATGCGGGGCACGGTCCCTGTAAGAATGTGACATATTTAGGTCGTCCACCACGGTAGCCAAATGCAGATAGATATAGTTTAAGACTTCCCTTGGCTATAAATTAATTTCAATGTGTTATTACAAATTCAAACACGATTTTATACTTGTCGTCCATTGCACCATATTATCCACAGACTTGTTTATCGACTAATGATAAAATTCTATGTTTATTGACTTTCATTGACACTTACATGGTAACAATCCTGTACGGTTATGAGGTTTTAATAACTTATCCATTACTGGCAGAGGGTATGTCTATGGAAATTCAACTTTAAAGGCTTCATTGTTTGTTTATCGATCACTTATTGCGGGGATTAGTTCTTTGATACCGGATTAACAGATATAGAGCTTTAGCAAACTAGACTCTATTGCAGGTATTATCACACTTTTTAATATCATTGTCTCAATTTCATACATATAACAACTACGTTGAAAACTACTATGCGTTGATTTAAGTTAATATACATATTAGGTCCTATTGAGAGTGGATGGGTATGACTCGGACTCATTCTACCACTTTATCACGTTGAAATGCATGCAAGTTAAATCAATTTAATATTTTTGTTTTAACACAGATCAGGAAGAAAGTAATTTGCCACTCTTTCAAATAAATGAAGAGATATGTTTAGGCTTAGCGCGCTGAAAAATTTTGTAGCTAACTATGCACTAAGCAAACCAATTGTTAGTACTTAATCTTACATATCAGCTCATTATTTAAACTTTAAGTATTCCCTCAGGTACCAGGAAAGCAATAGTAACAAAGCGAGGATCATTAGAACGCAACGCAGGAGTTGCAAATAAAAAGATTTCTTGCGTGCGGAATGCAAGATGCAAGATTTGCAAATGTATGCATTGTTCTAGGCCCAACAAAAATACCCAGTATTGGAACACGTTTTTCTTGTTCGATGGACAACGGCCCCTAACTGCCAGGGCACTAGAAAGTGCTAGTGTTATCTCATACGAACCGCGGAAATAAGTATTCCCTGTTCTGCAACGTATCATTTGGCGAGCTGCGCTGATACCAGTGGCGTGTACTGAGAGTTATTACCGCAGGAATGACATGTTGTGGATATATGTAGGTAAAGCAAGAATGTATCGTCGGTATTTCAATGCAAAATAGAATTTTGTTGTGGATTTATCATGAATTATTCTAACGTTCTACTGAACTGATTTCATAAAGATTTTGTTATCCATTATGTATAATTATAACTTTATAGTTTTTATCATTATCATTATCATTATCATTATCATGTTTTATAATTATTACCATGTTATGTTGTAGAATACAAAATAGATTTTTTGCGTTTTCTTAAAATACTGCTACAATGTAAGTAGCAATTATTGTACATCTTTAAAAGAATTTACACAATAACGAACTTGAACTTAACAAAAAGTAGGCAGAGTTGGATATTATACTTACACGGCTATAATTAGATATGCTATTCTCCTATACTATCTTTAAACTGATTATTACAAGCTTTTTACGTTGAAAAATCGATCATGTATGACATGGTAATAACTGAATTAGCATGTCCGTCATACATATTTATATGGAAGAAATCTTCCACCGCGAAGATGCAAATACACTTGTTGCTTGATTCAATGAGTCGGGTTCCCACGTATAAATGCAACGTCAAGATCACAAGGATTCAGTTAAATTCACTACATCCCATCCGTGGCCCTTGTCAGAGCGTCTAGCTCTCCGGCATTACTTCTTTCATTATTCTTCGCTTGCACATGATTTTCATCTCACACCCGTGGAAATAAAGTCCATATTCCGAAAGAAGTATCCCTTTTTATTCTCCCAACAGGCGTGAATATGTTCCTGTGTGTAGCATCAGAGCTCGTCACAACTAAAACGTTAGTACCTCCGAATGTATGCAAAGCCTATTATCATAAGCTTTAGGATATGAACCGGGAAATGTGCTAGCAATATTTTGCGCTGACCATCCCGCTACGACGCCAGGCTTACCTCATTCCTTATGTGGTGTTTATTAAGTAACGACATATAGCATATTTCAGATTCGCGGTCGATAGTAATAAATTTTAAGTGCAAAACCAATATTATACATACTTAATAGCTATCGTTAAATATCAAATTCCGTTTATGTTCGTAATTCTTCTACTAAATACTTAATAATTCTAATGATTTTTTGTGTAATATGTACATTTAGTTTATTAATTGACTTGTATTACATATCAAATCATCATCATCTTCACAAACCGTTGAAGAATCTCCTCCATATTAGAAAGATTTAAACCTCCTCCATATTAGAACTTCACAAAACGCCTTTCTCAAATCTTTCTTGCGGGTGCTCCATCTATTTTTTCACAACATCAACAGTTGACGTTATACCAAAATTTTAATATTAGATGAAGAGTACGCCATACCATAACTAAATAGCCATTTTTTGCATGGGTCCTTTTTATTTCCTTTTATTAGTTACTTTAGCAGATGTAGTAGTCTATACTAATATTATAAAGAGGAAACCTTTGTATTTTTGTATGTTTGTATTGAATAGGCTCAAAAACTACTGG
>DWNR01003185.1:0-12060 GCA_018250455.1 Polygonus leo | reverse complement strand
CTATTTAGTATCTAGTATTTCAAATACCTTTCTCGAAAGTATTTTGTATCTGGTATCTGAAATACTTAATTTAAAAGAATTTTGTATTCCAAATACTTTGTACAGGGTATTTTGTACATCACTGTTATTATGTGCTATGGTTCTGTAGTCAAATGATAAAAACGGGACCCTATTACTAAGACTCCGCTGTCCGTATGTCCGTCTCAGCAGGCCGTGGGTCATGGACCGTGACAGCTAGAAATTGATTTTTTTTTCGATTTTACCATTGGCTCAACAGATATCAATAATGAAAATGTAGTATTATGTACAATTTGTAGAAAAACCTAAAATCATACTCATTAACTTTATACTAAATATATACTTGTTAACTTTATAAGTAACTACATTAATGATAGTGTAATTATGGGTATATTGTCGTTCCATTTTAAGGCACTAACAATGTGCCTACATAAACTACTATTAGCATTATGAAAACTTTTTAAAATTTGTATCTATAATATGCACACAAAGGGTATAACTCACAAAAACGCTCAATACACAGAGTTAATTCCGTAAAATAACACTTTACCCACCTTTATCGCTATTCGAATATTGAGCCAAAACAACGGACAACGCAGTAGGCCGTATAAAGCGCCCCCTCAGGGGGTAAGGACAGGGGGGCACCCCTACTTAAGTCCTACCCTTTTAAAGATTCCTCCGTCCTCTCATTTTTAAGACTTTACAATACCAACACATAGACATGCCATACATTGCAGGGGGATAATTTATATCAGACTTTAGAACCAAAGTGGCTTAACTGCATTTTAGCAAATTTTACCTATTTGCATTTTCATAATTTCATCGGGATATAAAAACTAGTAGCCTAAAATTGTATTTTAGAAAATCGAATATATTTCTAAACAGCGCAAACAAATAAGACCATTCTGGTATTGTTGATAACTATTTATAGTGTTCCGTACCCAGTGGGTACAAACTATTGCTAAGACCTCGCTGTCCGTTTGTCCATACGTGATCTGACACAGGGATCTCATGGATCTGTCAAAGGGATCTCTTCATGAACCGTAATAGTCACTTGAAATTTTTACACATTATGTATTCCCGTAGCAACTATAACAACAATTCATAAAGGTAAAGGAAGTTGAAAATACTCCACTTGGCTCCAGGTGGTAGAACTTGTGTAGTTCGATTGGGGTGGTACCACCTCCGTGGTGGTGGTGGTAAACCTCCGTGAAGCAATTCTTCTGTTTGGGTTTGGAGAGATTTGGTTGATGGATACTTATTCTCGAGGCGAATATCTTAGTAGCAAGTAGCAGGGGTAGCAACGTAACATATTTAGGTATGATTCAATCATACTTGAGGATGATTACTGATGACCGTGGGCAGCAGTGACCACTAATCATCAGGTGGACTGTATGGTCGTTAACTAACTTTATACGATAAAAAAATAAAAACGCAAAAGCAAATAGGTCAAAATCGCTACAACGCAGTTAGGCCGTTCTGGTTCTAACAGCCTCTATTACCTATAGCATGTATGTGTGTGTGTGTGTTCGTTGAGTGGTGTGCGTGGGAGATTAGATTTTTCCGTGTTGTTAGTAATTATCTTCACGTCAACATTCATTACGGGTCTAATATGGGGACGGGGCTAATGAGGTCCCCTAAAGATTTTCTGATGAGATGGATGTGTAATGATCGAGATGAGGGAAAATTTCCTCGACATTATCCTATTTTGTTTTCCTACTTCGTACTGTTTTGAATAAAACAAACTGAATGGCCTACCTGTTTATTTTTCATTCACTTCATTCATACTTAGGTAGGTAAACGTATGTACCTCTGCCACAATCATTTTTAACGCGCATATTTAGAAAGTTGCAGTTGTATTCAAAGTTGTAGTTATATGTAAAAAACCCAACGCCGTAGAGGATGGCGTGCAGAAGAGAAGACCTATACTCAGCAATGGGTATGAAGGGAAAGAAGCGAGGAAGGGAAATTAAAGAAGAAGAAGAGGAAGAAGTGGTATTCACGAGGACCACTTCAGTTCTCAATGGTGACATTTCATCGGAGAGAGGCGGTAGAATCTGTATACATTTCGCCAGGAGTGCCAAGATCACCACACTGTGAGATTTTCGTCTTCAGGACTAGCGTATTTGTAACCAACTTCGACTAAGACAACTTCGATTAATAATAGAACTTTCTCGTACTAACTGTCTTCAGACCCTTGGTACTAACGAATAATATATTGACCAAATTAACATTCATTTTAATACTAACTTACAATACCCACTAACAATATGCTTAACAAGCTCTGCTTCAATCGATGTATTGCCAAACCCTCCGTTATTCCAAATGTCCATAGACGACGTTGACCACTTACCATCAGGTGACTCCTCTATCGCTACTTTTAGTATAAAAAACACACTTGTACATTGCTACCCGATATTTGTCACAGATAGGCGACTTACGATGCCTACATGCTCGTTTGCTACTTGAACTACATTAAAAGCAGTCCAATTTACTATACTAAACATTTCCTAGAACAGCGAGTAAACTGCATGCCCTATTATTTGCTATTAAGTACGAAAAAAATCAACTTGAGTGCGCTCTAATTCCGGATTTTTCCGGTTTTTTGCAGAGTACCGATTCAGTGCTGTTCGCCATTTGTATCGCTAATTGGCCAGGGACCGATGCGACGCTTTATCGGTTATCGATTTTGTTTTGTACAACACTAGTTTTGAGTGTACGATAGTTTATTGTTCATTATAATCCTGACCAATATTAAAAAATCCAGTGTGTGTTTTTTTATCCTTTCATGCATACTCAATCGTTTGACAAAATAAGTCGTATCTTTGTCAGGAATACAATAAAGGATAAGGTAACTTTCATCGAAAAAAATACATCTTTGGCTAACCTAAAGGATGATACAATAATACAATGATGGGACAATTGTGAGTTTCAATTACAACAATAAATTACTTAAAGGCGTTTATATAATTAAAATTTCTGGTAAACATGATGTAGAGCCTCTAAACGGAAAGGATTTCAAAATATGCATATTTTACATACCACACAGTCCACTTATTCTGTTAGCCGTAAATATAACTGGTTGTTCGAATTCAAGACATGTAATCACGATACGGATCGCTGGTTCAGAAATTCTACAGAAAATAGATAGATTTTGTGATAAGAAATATTTCTATGTTTACTTGAAACAATTAAAATATATATCTGTGTGAAATCGGATTTCAAATACATGGGACTAACAAACTTGCGAAATAATTAAGGGAAAGAATGAAGAAATAATCAATAGAACCTCCTTCTTTTTTCAACGTCGGTTAAAAAGAAAAATACGAAAAGAAACAAAGAAAAGAATATATGCATAGCAATCCAAATAACCTTTACTCATACACACTTCAATCAGTTTCCGAAATAAGAGGGTACGGAAATGCAGACTCGACTTAGATTTGTATAGCATCAAAAAACAAGTAATAAATAAATTAAAGTAATGAATAAATTAAATTTTATTAATGAATCAAGTAATTTCTAATGCGTATGACATATATAAGTATATCAGAGACCTGAAATTTTAAACAGAAGTTTACCAATGCTTAGGTTAAAACAATTTGATTCAGTATAATTTTCGTCTTTCCTAACACCCACACCGTCAAATCTGTATTTATTCTGCAGCAAGCATTAGCCGTTCGATTTCGAGATATGTAATCACGATACGGATCGCCAGTCGCAAACGTCCACATAAACCTCTCGAACGTTTCGTAGTCGCTCGTAAAGCAGCGCCATTCAATATTGTGTGCGATTACTGTTATTAAAGCACCGGGTGCCATTTTGATTCCAGTGTCGTTACGACTAAGATGTAAGTGCTAATGCAAAAAACGTTCGTTTTTGAATCGGTGACACTATGACTATTTCATGTTCAACATAATTTTTGTTAGTCATAGTCTAAGTAACAATCCGTTAAAAATTGCTCTTCATTTTATTACAACTAATTAGTATTTTCAATTTAGCGAGGTGATAAAGATATTTGACGAAGAATTAAAATCACTCAAGTGTGAGGTACCTACTCCCGAGTCTATAAGTTTGCCCACAATATTTCTGTCGTCAAAAAACAATAATTTATAATACGCACTTTATTTGGAAGAAATATTAAATATTTCCTAACACCTACTGCTTCAAATCAGTATTTATTCTACGACAAGCATCAGCAGTTCGATTTCGAGATATGTAATCACGATACGGATCGCCAGTCGCAAACGTCCACATAAACCTCTCGAACGTTTCGTCGTCGTAAAGCAGCGCCATTCAATATTGTGTGCGATTACTGTTATTAAAGTATCTGGTGCTATTTTGATGCCAGTGTTGGTACAACTAAGAGAGCTAATGCAAATAAGTTTTGTTTTAGGGCCTGTGAGGTTTATTTGTTTTATACTCGTATTTGTTCAAATATCTTAAATGTTATTCTTACAAATTGCAATTGAATTAACCAAACTATCGTGTATTATGACTACATCCTTCTTATCTTGTACTTACTCATTATGTCAAGGGCTTCTTCTTCTTAAAAAAAATGAAAAGAGCTATCTCTTAAAGCCGCCGATTCATTGACGGTCAACCTGTGGCCACAAATGTCCATAGATGATGTTGACTTTTTACCATCGGGTGGAGAGTCAGCCTTATTGCTAGTTTTAGATATAAAAAACCTTCTATATTTTTTTTGACTCGGTATTTCGGTATTAATATATTTCACATATTACTAAAATGTATGAACATTTATTAATCTTAGAAATTGACATCTACCAGCATTCTCAATTTAACGTCATGTATAATATGGAATTAGGTGTTCATTTTAGAATATTAAGCATTTAGAATCTGTTCCTCAGTTTTTGACATAACCATCATCATCATTAATTCATCGTACTAAACAAATCTGTATTTAACATATAATTAAGTCAAATTAATAAAATAAACTTGCATTCATAAAAAAACAAAGACTCATAAAAAAAACATAAAAAAAGATTGGTTTAATATTTGTAACCAAGTATTGAATATGGAATATCTAGACTGTGTGGATGGATTGCAAAAGTAACTTTCTTGTTCACTATTCATTAAATGGGTCCAGTTTCAAAACAATGCAATTGTTAAGGATGTCAATCGAATTGCTGCCAACAAGAAATCTGCTTCGTCAAAGTGGTCTAGACATTAGTTGGGTCTAGACTTTAAAACTGGTTGGTCTTTATAATAACATTTACATTCTTACACTGGATCACATGGAGAATTTGACACACGAATGGTGTATTCGATTCCTGGCCAGTCAGAAAATCTTAAATATTAATTTTTATTTTTTTTCTGTGTCTGGGTGTTTTGGAACTGGAGAATAAGGCGTAATTGCAATAAATTTAAAATTAATCTTCAGGTTTTTTTACCTTATACCCTTTATTGTTGATTAAAATATATGCAATAAGTTCTTCAGGTTGTTAGATCTTCAATTGATTGTAGTAGTTGGTACATATCGTTCAGTTACAATAGGGAGACATTTTTTTCATCATAGGTAGCAAACGAGCACGCAGACCACTTCTTGGGGCAGTGCCGCCCATGGCCATTAGTAATCATCCCTTAGCACGATTTAATCGTACCTGAGGTAAAATACAGATGCGTTTCTACTCCTGAATACTAGGATGTTCGCTTTTTGAGTAAGTAGAGCTGGCAACAACGCTTCTGTAAACCGAAACATAAGAATCGCTTCTCAGAGGATTACGAGTGTTCCCTACGTATTAATATAAGCTGTAATAAGGTAAGAATGAGACATACTTTTTTATAGGAAGACGCTACAAGTCACCTTTACATCCAATATTACTTATATTTAGTTTCTGATCATCGATAACATTCGTGAACAAAAACCGAGAGTGGTGCTTCTTTCTTTATACAGCTAAGGGCGTTAGAGGGGTAACTGCAAAATATTTAAAATAAAACATTACATTCTTCACGAACAATGATTCTGTATTTTTTGAATATAAAACCTTTACTTCTTAAATAAAAATATTTATTGTTGTTTAAAAATATTTATAGAATATGCCAGGTAAGTAAATTGGAATAGGTAGACTATCGCTGTATAAAAAAATAAGTAATATGTGTTTTTGTCATGAAGAATTTGGTTTGCCACTACACAAAGTAATAATATTAGCCTAGTCTAGAATATACTACAGGCTCGTTTGCTACCCTTATGTTATAATGGTTGCCAATAGTATTACATAATGATGATGGACTTGCAAAACTTCTGTTCTGCTAAACTAATATAGAAATTTCCTTTTTGCCCACCAATTGCCACGTGAACTGCATGCCTATTTCACATTCATTACATAAAAAGTGTTAAGAATCCGTGTGCAAACAGAACGCTGCAAGACATTCAGTATGCGGTCGCCGTCGACTACACAAACAAGGGTAGCGGCAGACCCCACGTGTGGGACTCATTTCTGACACGTTGCGTCGCTTCGATTACTTTACTTTTCAACTGAGTTCAAAAGAGAATGAATTTCTCATCAAGCAACATAATTATTATTCCTGCAACAAAATTAATGCTTTCTAGTTTATGTGACCGAACATTCCCGAAAGATACACAAGTTGCTAATAAATACTTGAAGCACGTTGTAGAACTCATGTAGTTCAACCGGGGAGGTACCACCGCCACCCTCATAATCCTCCATGAAGCAATGTATTGTGTTTCGGTTTGAAGAGACGTCGTTGCTGGCTATGCTTACAACCGAGACAAACATCTTAGTCCTCAAGGATGGCATCGCACCTATGGTCACCCTCAAGTACGTTGCAATCGTACTTGGGGATGATTACTAATGCCCATGGACGGTGGTTACCAATTACCATCAGTTAGACTGCATGTTAGCTTCATACCTTTTAATGCCAAAAATACTCGTAAGTCCACAAATTCTTATTCCCTACTCAGTAGACGACATGTCCTATGCGACTATATTATAAATAATCTTATTGCATTTCATTTATTTTAAGTGACAGTAAATACTGAACAATGAAACTCAGTTTTGTTAGCTCACTCGTCCACATTTGTTCACGTCACCGATCTCCGGATAGATCACAATCGAGGCAGCACACCCACGTGACGTGAGCTTGAGGAGACGGTCCATTCAATATATTCGAAATTCATTTGATTCTTAAGATGGAAATGGAATGAAGCAATTCTGTGTTCCGTGCTGGGAGACGTGTTGGTCCTTGTTGCAGGATATATGTACATAGGGTTTCTTCTCCATGGCAAAAACCCCTTGTGAAATGGTAGTAAGTGTTAGGTGTCCCCAAATCGGTATCGCGATAAACTGCTCCGCACATCAACAAAAGACTACAATACCCAAAAAACTTAATATATAAATACTATACCGACAAGGTCTTAATTATGTTGTAGGTAAATGTAATTAACATCATTGTGCAATAAATAATTTCATTTCATATCATTTAAAAATAATAATAGTTATTTTTCATTACATTTCATGAGGCGATCTTAGTCTTCGTAGGGGTCTCATAGGGGATAGCAATCTGATGTCTACATCAAGAACGGTTCAATCGTACTTGGGTTGGTAAAATGTCCATGGACGGCAGTGACCACTTACCAACTTAGGTGGACTGCATGGCCGTTTGATAACTAATAAAAATGCAAAATGCCTCATATACGTTCTGCATAAACTACTTGCAAGAAAAGCTACCAGAGTTTTACTTATAATTATAAAGAAATATTCCTCAAAGGGTTGTCTTAGGCTCGAATGTCAAAGAATTAATTAACGAGTAGGGAATAGAACCCGTTCCGAGGGCGGAGGACAAACAAAGTAACAAATGAATCGATCAACAAAACAATTGGTCAGCCCCTCGGTATTCATTGTGAAACAATAGCGAATTATGTAAATATTGGTTTTTGTTTTTTGTTTTCTGTTAAATTTAGAAGTAAAGTGACTTTTGGTGACGACCCGTGTAACGGTTACCATACCGGTTTGACACGCAGAGTTACCGGGTTCGATTCCCGGCTGCACAGAATATCTGAAACATGAATTTGATGGGTGAAACTATGAATGTAGAAAGTATTATTAATTGTTTACAGTACCTCTGCCTGTTGCTTTTGTTTTTATATTTTAAATCATCACCTTTTTAGGCGCAAAAAGATTTATTTATCTCTATAAGGTAGATGATCTACCTGAAGGTATGTAATCACACATAAACATTGGCAACACCAGTTGGATCAAAATCCATCACCAGATTTGAAAGGTACCTCGATTTTCAAAGAATCCTAGGGACCAGGCAATCCCTCAGGAGTGACTACATTCCCCATATTCCTATTGTTACTCAAAAAATTCAATTTTTTGATTTTTTTTAAATTTTGAAGTCAGGTGTTAGTGTTAGATTTAGGAGTGACCGACTTCAAAAACGATTAATAAATCGAGGACAATTCATTCCTTTAAAACGAAAACAACAATAACATAATTAATTTGAAAAACCAACAACAAAGCACAAACAATGTACGCCCCAAATAAAAACGGGGAGAGTCGGGTTAAAGCGGCATCTCCGAATATTTAGGCCGAACGCTGAATTTTAAAGGCAGCAATTTGAACCTACACTCTTATCCTGATCACAGGATAATTTATCTTAACGAAAGAAAGGGGTGGGTTGGGGTGGGGCCCAAAAATTGGGTAAAAATGTTGCCAGCTAGCGATTAAACCGTCGGGGGGATGCGTTGTATTAATCACCACCCGCGAGCAGTCGTCTTCGAGGATTTCGCGGGAATATATAGTGTTGTTAAACCCCCTTACTGTAACATTGGTATTTGTAAGACAATAACGCTTAACAAACAAGACCACTGTTAGCTGTTAGGTTGCCAGTTGATATATTTCGCATTTGACAACTAGCTATCACCATAAAACTACTAAAAATATACGACGCAGTACTGCAACATAAAGTTTAACTACTGTATTACCAAAAAAATGCAAATAACTTCAAAGTTCAGAATAGATTAACTCACCTGAAATTTTTGTGTTCAGTCTTGCTTTTTTATCAGCATTATCTCATATCTGGAATCTTTTGTAAATATCGTAGCATCCTCATCAAATTTTTTCGTGGCTTGAAATACCAAAAATTATATAAAAAATATTTCCGTTCGCGTTGGTGGTAATAACAACGCTGTATAAATATCGAAGCTACCCTGTCCTGCGTAGAACGCGGGGTGGCCACCTTGGCTTTGTTTTAATATTTTCGCAGCATTATGAAGGGTTTCCTTGCTTTCAAATAATTTTGGCTTCTGCTCCTGAAGTTTTGATAAAAGTTTCATTCTATCAATAATTAACGGCCACAATACCGAGTTTGCTGATGCGATTATAAAGGTTGTGGTTTCTGAGTTATCTACTTTTTCATTTGTCCTAAGTAGGGTCCATTGTTTGAAGATTATAACGAGGCGTAATTGTGTTGTACGCCCAAACGATATCGGGTTTTATAAAGTTATTTGATAATTTTGTAATGTGTTGTTTTTGCTCAAAGTGTGAATATTTTAAGAAATTAACTATTTTGTTGTTAATGAATTAACTATGTGTATGCTACATTGCTACAAATATTTCGAAATTTATTTTTTAAATAAATCAAGATTATGTATTGTATGCTATTACAATTTGTCTCATTTTATGGATTTACCTGCCTAGGAAGAAAGTTCAAAACTTCCTCAAATAATAATCACTTGTTCACCTATATTGCTATAACCATTTATTAGGTTAACATTGTATAAAAACAACTTTTTACACTACAACCCCACACTAGGATGCTCTGTGTCATGTGCCATAGACGCGGATAAGACGAATACATAAATACCCAGACACAGAACAAAAATCCAAATTCATCTATACTTTGACGGCTACAATTAAATAAAAAGAACCAGTCTAAAACTCTATCAATCGACAAAACCATACGAAATTACGTGAATAAAATTATCATTTGTCTTACATTTTCAATCTTAATTCTAAGACTATTCATATTTCGCGCTGTCTAATTAAAAACACAGCAGAGGTAATCGCGTTAAAATATTGTTTAGATATTAAGTTGTTTACGTCTAAAATATTAATGAAGCGATTCCGCCACGAACTCAGATTAAATATAAAGTAGTGTTACTGTTACAGATTAAATATAAAGTAGATTACTAAAAATTATGTTAAATATTCATATAAAAGTTATCATACAAAAGACATTTGCCATTGCCATTGCCAGGTCGTAGAACTCGTTTAGTTCAACCGGGGGGGTACTACCGCCATCCTTATAATCATCCGTGAAGCAATTTATTGTGTTTCGGTTTAGAGAGGCGTGGTTACCGGCTATACTTACACACGAAGCGAACATCTTAGTCCCCAGGGGTAGCAACGCATCTGTTATCAAATTTAGGTATGATTCAATCATACTTGGAAATGATTCCTGATGTCAATGGGCGGCAGTGACCACTTCCCATCAGGTGGACTGCATGCTAGTTTGCTACCTTTGTACAATAAAAAAATACATTATACAAAGAGTGATGTACATACATGTGTATTTCTATCCGATACATTTATCATATCCGATAATTTTAACCAACAATGTAGAAGACAAAATATGTGTTGTTATTACGGAGTCTACGCTTATATGTTACATACATCGCCTTTACTTATCATCTAATTATTATTTATAGGGTGTCACTCGATTTCTAATCATAGTACGGGTAAAATTGGCCATAGGCAAGCTTAGTTATTAATTCTTATTTATTTGTGTGGTGCACAATACTTTCTTCTTTATATATACTGTACTAGCTGACCTGCGCAAATTTTTCCCGTATTTGCAACATTTTTCGTTAACACTCCGCTCCTATTGGTCGTAGCGTAATTTTATATAGCCTTTCTCAATTCAAGGACTATTCAAAACAAAAAAAAAAAAATTCATCTCTAACAATTAGTTCCTGAGATTAACGCGTTCATACAAACAAACAATCAAACAAACTCTTCAGCTTTAAATTATTAGTAGGTGTAGATTTAAAATCCGCTTAAAAATTTGTCAGGATTTATCATACAAAATTTAAATATTTACAAACATTAACAACTTTATATTATTAGTATAGATTTAAAATCGGCTTAAATGTTTGTTAGGAATTATCATACAAATGTAATTAATTAATTATCATCAAATAATCTTTACAAACATATAAAAACTTTCGATACTCAACAACTGTTTAATAACACCAAAATCAGTTTCTACATTAAAAAGTAGAATTTGCATAGATCCATTATTGAAATATACATGAGCGGGTAAGCCCGGGCATTACCATGATGTAAGGAAGAATGGTGAACTTCCGCGAAATTTGTCCGCCCAAATGACGACGCTTGTTTTTATGTTGCTGTTATAATTCTACGGAGGCTTAGGGTGGATAAGACGGTTGTATATTGTAGCCATTTTAGTTCATTTATTAGATTTTTTTGTTGCGTAAAGGTAGCAAACGAGCATGCAGTCCACTTGATGGTCAGTTACATTAGTAGTCTTCCCCAAGTGCGATTGGCCTAAGGTTGACCATAATTGCGTTACTACCCCTGAGGTCTAAGATGTTCGTCTCGTTTGTAAGTATAGCCGGCAAAAAATTATCATTTGCTTTTCGGTGAAGGATAGCCTTTCCTCACGATGATCTGTTGATATTGTAAAAAAATTCAAGCGTGTGTGAAGTCTACCAATTTGCACTTGGCCACCGTGGTGGGTTATGGACTAAATTCTTCTCATTGTGAGAGGAGACCCGTGCCCAATAATGGGTTATGATGATGAGTCGGACTCACAAATAAAGGGTTCCGTCCTATCTTGATGGCGTAGTACCAAACTATAAATCTAGAAATATATTTATACTTAGTAATTTTAATCTATACATTTATAATAAAGCTAAAGAGGGCCGAAAGTCTGTACATGGAAGATATTCGAAAAAAAATTAGCTGGGGATACTTAGGATCGATAACAGAACACGTTCCAACAGTTTTTAGAATTTTTGTCTGTTTGTCTGTTTAT
>DWNR01003184.1:0-12061 GCA_018250455.1 Polygonus leo | reverse complement strand
TATCCCCAGACATTTTTTTTACGAATATCTTCCATGTACAGATTTTTGACCCTCTTTAGCTTTATTATATGTATAGATTTACACATAAGTCTAGTTAGAAATTTAATAAATTTGGTTCTTTTTTCGATTTGAAAATTATATCATGACCATCTTCTCTCGAAATAACGTCATCATCACCATGAAAAATAGAAAGATTTATTCTTTCTATTTTTCTATTAATGTTTATACAAAAAAACGATTTAACTGATTTACTGATATTTTGCACATAAGTAACATGGTCCAATTTGACAGTTTTAAGATATTTTTACAATGTTACATATCTGTGCGAAGTTTCCTTAAAATCAATCCGGTAATTTCTGAAATTAGTCCGGACAAACGTGGTGACATGAGATTTTATTATATAAAGATGAAGGGAAGAAAGCCGCGAACAAAACCTAGTGCAACATATTCACAAAAATGTCGCATCGTACCGTGAGTCTGATGCCATAAACAACGTTGGGAAAAAGTAAATATGGCCGCCGATGTTTCAAAAATAAAACATCAAAAGCTCGTTTAGGCAAGCGTACCATTAAGTTTAATTCAGGTTCTGAATGGGTTTAATGGTTGCATTTAGGTTAATCCGCGCGGACAGACCATCGGTTCATTACAGATAATATAATTTTTTCTTGACGTTGTCAAACCGATCGTCACGGCGCTCTGGGCACAAATCGTCCGCATGATGAAAAGTCGCAGCTACCACATAAAGGGATATGTAGGGGTGATGCGTAGGTGACGCTTTTGGAATAAAAGAAAGAAAGAAATCAACGTTATATAATAACTAGTTGGTAATTAATTGTTGTTAGTTAATTACTTATAAAAAATGTTACTTACCAACATGTAAAATAATATAATTATTTCAACTTAGTCAATAGTCAACACATAAGATCAATTTTTTAAATATATTTTATTTCATAGATATATTGGTATTTTCAGTGCAGTTCAAAAAGCTTCAAAAATACATTTTTAGGATTTGAAAAATAAATAAATTATATTATAGTACTCTATGGACGAAATGTTCGTCTTTTGATAAAATCGTAAAAATACACAAAAGGCGGCCATCTCAATGCATTTCACACAAAAGTAGCAACGATTTGTGACTATAGACAAGCTTCGAAACTGTAACTTGGCTGTTCAGGATAAATTAAACTATTGCAGATAAACATATATACATATAATCTATGTTCTATACATAAAACAATAAAGCTAAAGAGGTTCGAAAGTCTGTACATTATATTCTGTATATTCGAAAAATAGTTGGCTGGGGATACTTAGAATCGATAACAGAACACGTTTTAACAGTTTTTAGGTTTTTTGTCTGTTTATCTGTTTGTCTGATTATTTGACGGCGCATCTCGTATAAATAGCTTAACGGATTTTGATGCAAACTTAACTAATCTGTCGAGAAGACCCCGGTCAGGTCATAAAAATTCACCCCTAAAAGGAAGGGTAGCGGGGCCGCGGGCACAGCTAATATAAAATAATCATGAACTAAGGCTAAAATAATGTCGAGTAGTAGCAGCCCTACAGCACAAAGCGGCCGCCGCGCCGCATCTTTGTACTGTCCGTCGATCACTCGAGCGTGACAATATCTTTACGCGGTGGAAATATATATACCCTGGCCTTTGATGTTGAAGAACGGCCATCCTGGGAGACGGCTTTTGATCCTTCAATGCGATAGATATCGCCACTGATAAATATATCACCTACACCCTAGATCTTGTATCCTCATGACATGTTGGCTATTCTAGTACCAAAAGAAATGTGCTAAAAGCATCTTTAAAAAGTTATGTAAATTCATACATTGTGATATATAAATTCAGTTAAGGTTATAAGATCAAAAGTTAAACAGAATTTGCTGTGCATGCAGAGTTATTAACATTGAAAAATCCAAAATATATTATCCCCCCGGTATACCTACGTGAAGATGCGGCGTTGTGGCGGTATGTGTCCATAACTAGCTGACCCGCGCAACTTTGTTTGTGTCATATAAGAGAGAGTGGGTCAAATTTTCCCCGTTTTTGCAACATTTTTCGTTGATACTCCGCTCCTATTGGTCGTAGCGTGATGTTATGTTGCCTATAGTATTCCTCAATAAATGGATTATTCCACTCAAAAAAATTTCGAACCAGTAGTTCCTGAGATTAGCGCGTTCAAACAAACAAACAAACAAACTTCACCTTTTTATATTATTAGTATAGATTAACTTATTTCAGTGGAGTTAGAGCTACAGCTTTTCATTAGACTACGTGTTATAACAACATTAATTTTATAACATGTTTTGTGTTATACTAATAAAATTTGTTTTAAATTGTATTACATTATTGTAGAAACCATTATGCCTTATAAAATATTTAGCTACTAAGTAGGTATCTACTTAGTCTGAGATTAGGCAGTCCTTTTATTCTTTTTATTTATTTTAACTAAGCATAGGTTCTGCTATTTTTATTTCTTGGTCAAATTTGTAAAGGCCATGGCTCATGAGAGGCTCAATTATCATTTAATTGCAATACGCTGAAATTAGACTAACTCCACATAAGAACTACTCTAAGAAAGATATAAAATAGCACTTTTATCCGTTCGTAACAATTAATTTATTCAAAAAGCTTATTTTTTCATTTTAGTATCGATTTGAAGAATACTTTTATTGCTACAATAAAAAGTAAAAAACTCAGCGCTCCGAAGAGTGGGCTCCGGGTCGTAACTCATCGCTAAAAGAAAAAAAACTATACGGAAGCGATACGATAAAATCGATAAATCTATATTTAATTTTATCTTATGGGAATTAATTTGTGAATTTAGTTAAAGTAAGACATAATTGATTCTTAGGAAATGGATTACACAAACTGTTCAGGTCATAGGTCAAGAGGTTTGTAAAAGTTAAATAATTCAGATAGAAGTCTAAAAATATTCTTTGTGATACGTATTTTTGCTTAGTAATTTTTAAATATGTGTAGAAAAATCTTAAAAAAAAATTAAGCGAATATTAAACTATTTAGTGAAGACAAAACATGTTTTTGTAATTTTAATCAACGTCATTGGAATATTTTAGTCTTTCCTGTAAACGTAGGGAATTAAGGACTGAATTTAACCCGGGTCATTTAACCCGTCATTAAAGGCCCTAAAAATGTCATCTAGGTACAAAAAGTATACGTCTATTTAGCTGGAAATCCCGTCGGAATGACAATATTCCGACCACAAAAACTAGCATCTTCGTCCGTACCAAATTACACTTCAACAATCATGTCGCACATCGCTTTACAAGACACGGGGACGATGCGTTAACTTAACGACTACATCATGACTTAATGACAGTGAAAATCAATTATACACATTATAATGTACTAATTTTAAGACAACTGAATTATTTATAAATCATACTATTGTAGAGTTTCAAGAATTTTTTGAAACTCTTGTGTTATGGTTATCTGTCGTTAACCTTAGGTACGGTTCAATTATATTTGAAGTGGATTACAAATTCTGTATACGGGCAACAGTGACCATTACCCATGATGTGGACTCCAGAACTGTTTGGTTCCTATATCTTGGGACATCTGTGAATGGTAATTGCCAAGAACAATGAACTGTTAATTTTCTCGTTAGGAGAACAGTTTATTCAACTATAACTTAAAAAACTTATAATTTATGTTCTTTAAAAACATGTCTAAGTACCTACTCACCGCACTCTAAATAATTCCGCGGCTATTCATTCATTTTTTGCTTTCCATATTACGGAGTAAGTGCTTAGCGATGGTGCTTAGTAAAAACTTGATATTAAGACATAAACAATACCTCGAGATTGTGATCTTATAATGTTTCTAATTAAAGAGTGCAGTGTGGATTACATTTAGATGGTTATCTTGTACAAAAAGAGGTTCGCGTGTCGTGAAGTATAAGTGGTTTTTTGTCGGCGAACCGTCACAAGGCTAATTATTTTTTTCTACTCGGCTAAAGTTTTGAAACTGATAACACATAATAACAATAAAATATCCGGCCATCGCGTGGGATACTTCGAAACGGGGTAATTCGTGATATTTTTTCTGGCGACGACTATTAGCGAGAAATAAACGTTCAGTTTAATTGGTGCGGACCAAAATCGCATGGATTCCACAATTTCGTGCTTTATTTTTACGTGTCATATTTTTAGTTGAATTAATGTAAGATCATCTAAAAGGTTGGAATTTTAAAAGGATTTCCTTATTTACTGTCCGCAGTTGTCATGATGCGTTACCCATAAAAAATCATTACTGCCACAACCACAGACAGGATCATTGATCAGGTCATTGAATCCAATACTAATCTATTGTATCCATAAGTAGATATAAAGTATAAAATGTGCTCATTCCACGTGCAACATGTGGAATGAGCTTCCTCCCGAGGAATTCCCAGAGTATGACATCTTCAATAAAGGTGCGAAAAGAGCTTTCCTTCAAAGCCGGCGATGCATTGGCGATTCCTCTGGTGTTGCAAATATCCATTGGCGAAAGTGAACACTTACCATCATGTGGCACGTCTGCCTTATTTCTAGGTTAAAACATAAAAAATATGCATCTACACATCTATAAATCACTAAAATTGCAACGTGAACGATTAATGTCCTTTTCACGCCGGAACAAAGGCGGTAGATTAAATCGTAACTTCAATTGCATTCGTATCGAGAGATCGACTCGCATTGTAAAGCCTTAATTACAAATGACTTGCATTTATTCTCACATTATAATATTCTTGCATCGCTCTCTGTAATCTTTATTTATATAGATATAATGTTGAATATTAAATAGGTACGTGTATTAGTTCTTTCGTTTAAATGCTTTCTAGGCTCGTAAACCCACGCTAGAGTGCACAAGACATCTATGTAGACTCACATTATCATTTTACATTTTTCAGATATTTACATTCATCAATTGAATCCTGGGACCAAATCCGAAGTTGCTTGCGTAAAAAGAATATAACCCTGTCCACTGTTTCTTTCTTTGATTGCTAAATATTTTGGAGTTAAACCTTATTTAAAGTTGAGTTAAACTAAGAAACATCAAGTTTCATAAAATTAATATACAAGAGGTGTCACAAGTGGGACACCCGATTGGAACGAAGTTCCTTTCGTTTTAAATATTCTTTATAATTCTTAACAATATTTAGGAGTTAAATGATAATCCACAATCCATTGTTTATTTTTAAACATATTAAAAATAACTAAAACTTCATACACACGAATACGACAAAACGACACGAATATGACAAAACAATTTGTCGCGTGGCCAAAAAGTGTCGTGACAACTTTTCGTCTGAATTTTTTCCGTCTAGCTTCCTTCGCAACGCGCGATAAGGAACTTCGTTCCAAAAATAATTTACACGAAAGCGTAAGATCATATACTCACTACTGCACTTCTGAAGAATATAAATCTCTTACCAAATTAAATTACTTTAATTTGGTAAGAGATGTTAGAAAAGCAGCAACGGAATGGCGATACGGCCAAATTGAGATGAAACAAGAAAAAAGTGTATATGAAAGAACCTGTACCAATAAAACCAGTCATCTGTGAATAATTATTATCGATAGAACGTATTTTATTAATAACTATACCTAACTATTTATATATACTATGAAGAACTAAAAATTAGGGCAATAATGTGTGGATAGTATAGAAACTATTTACTAATATATAGACCGATATCATCGATACTATAAGTCGTCTATCGATAATATCAAGGACTATCGATTTTCTGGCCGCACTGGCTTACGTAGCCATCACAAAAAGTGTGATATGCAACGTGATGAGTAGACGCAGAAGGCATACGAAGTAAAGAAAGGATTCACAGAGTAAATGATATTCCTTTTCACACTGCTCTCCTTGCAAATTAATTGCAAGTCGCCACGGAGGCTTGACATATTCACTTTGATAAGTTCAGACCACTCTTTTTTAATTCTTCAAGTAGTGATGGGTTACTCGATATTTATATATGATACATACGATGAATAAATACTTATAAATATTTTTGAACAGTATGCTAAGAGACTTTATTTTCGAACTTTACGAAACATAGTCATCTTACTAATATGGTAAATTTAAAACGAACGAGTCTTGATTACCTAGTCCTAAAACTAAAAAAATGTGAGCAATTCCAGGTCAGCAATTCCAAACTTTTAGGTATAAAATATTCCACTATAAAAATATGTGAAACTAGTAGATATAGTTAAAATTAACGAATGAAATTTAACTAAGTATTCATGTTTGTTTTTCCTTTATATACTTTTTATTAATCTTCTACATCCTTATGTCTGCCTTGTAAGTTCTTGTCTCCATTAATATACTAAAAAAATGTGGTAAATGCGTTGGCAGTGTACTGTAAAAAGTATGAAATAAAATCACCGATTGGGTAGCACATCACTACGACGTAAAATATGTCATACTCAACACACTATGTGAATAGTCAGTCCCATGCCAAACTTGATTGTACAGAGTACAGACTACAGATATTAAAAGGCAATATCTCTTGCGGCGCACTAATACCCCACGGGAGCGAGGCAGTTCTCTAATGACTCGTAATTACGATCAAGGTAATGGACTCTCGTAATGGCGGCCGGCCACAAAGCGCGATGCCTCCATTTTGTTTTTATTTTTTCTTTTTTCACTCCCGCGGCGCGATGTCTTGGCGCACGTTGCATTCAGCAACTAGTGAAATATTTTATTTATATTATATTGTGTTCTGCGTTCTGTTTTAGTATTGATGATTTTTGCTTTACCCTTGTCATCAGAGTTTATTGAGTAAATTTGTAATTTTGGCATGCATTTAAAATACCTATATGAAATTGATTATCTGATTGTGTTTTCCTTTTATATCACGGCGGGATTTTAATTACATGAAATTGTAATGACAATGTATGGTTTACTTTAATACAGGTAGTAAGCCTGTATGTAACTACACTAAATTTTTTCATGCTTCCGTATTCATTTTGGATTATTATTATAAAACGTCGAATACCTAATTTTATATAAATGTCTACAAAGCTTCATAAAATCGGCATTGTAAGAAAAAACAAGAATGGTGCACCATCAGTGCACAGTCCCACTAGTGGCGGCCATCCCGATGATTTAGATATTTTTTGTGGTACAATTTGATTACGGTGTGTGGTTGATTACCGACGCCTTCGCCGAGTTAGATGGGCTCTATCTTAGAGCTTTATCTGTGGGATTCAAAAAAATACAAGAGAATGCTCGTTGTTTATTAATAGCTCCACATTTAAAGAATTTTACGTACCTACAAGGAGTTTTAACTTAAGGTCTTCTAATGCCAAGTGTGCTAGGGACTTCTAATTCGAAGTTTAATTATGTTTACTAAAAATGTAGATGTGAATAGGTGAAATCACTGGTATAATATTTGCTTGTAAAATAAAGATTCAAAATAAATTTTGAATCTACTCAAACACACATTACTTGTATTACCATTCGCAGGATGGCTCCCACAGCTTAACAAAGGGAAATCAATACGACAGATATTTGCAATAAAATAAAATAGGCCGACAGCCTTATAATTTGCATAAAATAAAAATTAAGACAAAGCTTCTTGCATGTAGCGTAAAATATGTTTTTATATGGTCAATGTTCATCAGCGCGATATGATCAAATACCTATCATAATTCACAATTCAATAACGCTAACATATTTTTTTGGTCATAATTAATCGTAAGCAACAATGATTTTTACTTTATTAACTCAATTCATATCCGGCATAGCATATTGAGTGCTTTGTGCTCAAAATAATGCCCGGCGGATATACCTCGGCAAAAAGTGTTTTCAGAGCCTTAAATTATTTGAAGATATTGATATTAAACCCACCGAGATGTTTTTAATCGATAAAAAATACGCTGACGTCACTATTTCGGACACGATTCTCCACGGAATAAATCATACTAGATAGAGTATCGCCTTATTTTGTTAAAGATTTCTTAAATTATTAAGTCGTACTCGGTACTGTCATTCCTACTTGCTCAATTCAGATGTATACTCAACTGACGTACGACGAATGATACGAATAATATTACGTGAGATGACAACTATCGCTATATATCGCTATCTATACATACTATAGATAATTGAATCAGAGCAAATATAAAAAAAAACTTGTAATTGAAACAAATTTTATAACTAATCTTTAAAGATTATACAACAAGGGTAAATTTCAATGGTATATACAAATGCAACATTATAACTCTTTTCTGCTTCACTGTCATATCTAGAAACCCATAGCTCAACGGAGAGGCAGACGAAATAAAAAAGAAAATGGAGGGCATTCATTAGTCGTCATTGAAAGCTCACTTCCATTTTTAATCTACGTGCTTTTAGTTTTGTTTTAGAGGTTTGTAATTATTCTCGTCTTGCTTTCAACCGGCCCATCGGCCAGCGTGGTGGGTATCTTTTATATGAGTGGAGTACCTGTGCTATTAATTAAGAATTTCTATACGTATACATTGAGTTCATTTAGGTCTACGTGCTCTTTTCTTGTAGCGTGACTTAAAATAATTTGCTTTTAATTTTTATACCGTTTCGCACAGTTGATAGATCAGTGGTTTTCAACCAGGAGTCGGAGACTTATTGTGGTCCATGGCAATACACATGGTCCACGAGCTCATCATGCTCTTACGATATAAAATAAAAAACAGCGGTTTTGATGTAGAAAAATTGCACAAAAAAATACAATTTTAACTAGCACTTATAATAGTTTTACCCTATATTACTCTCAAACATTTGGTGGTCCACGGCGAAGCCAAAATCTATCAAATGGTCCGTAATCACTAACAGGTTTAGAACCACTGATGTGGATCATGAAGATTTTATTAAAGCACTCGTGTTCAAAGCTGACAGTACGCTTGCTGCGCGGTTTTTTCTGCGTAACTGGAGTAGATCATGCATCTTCATTCCACTACACGACCCCACGCAGGTTACTTGAGATAGGTTTTAATGGACAGCCTGGGAAAGAGCCTAGAAGTTTATTAGTCATCATTACCCATGAGTGTCTTACTGCTAGGGACAGGTTTCCCGTAAGACGGAATTTAGGCCACAGTCCACCGTGCTGGGCTGGACAAGCGCAAATTAGTAGACTTTACAATCTTTCTTTTTTTTTACAATCTCTTGAATTTGGCTTCGTCACAACGTTTGAAATTCACTATCAAACTATGTACATACATAACGAATATCACGTTTTAAAAAAAGAGTGTATTCTAAATTACGAATTATACTGAGAGCTCCCACAAGCTATGATATCTTAAGGTCATTATGATACTTTTAAGTTGTGCATATTTTTAAGCCAATTAATTAATATAGACTAGTTAATACCAGTCTATTTGTATTTGCGATGTTAAAACAAATACACCTTATCACAAGAATATTTATTCGACACGGGGTCTTTTAATGAAGCATCTGTACCCAACCTCGATAGCTCATTAAACCCATTTGCGGATTCAGGTTGAGTTTTTATTATTTTTATGTCCGCGGCTAATCGAACGAATCGACTTCGGCCGATTGAAACACAGATATAAATTCATCGACATCTGATGTTATCGACGACTGGATAGAGTTACGTTACTGAAAAGATATAAAAAGTGTCACTGTGGCTAGTAATTATTAAGTTTTTATTTTTTTGTATACGTACGTATAACCAGAGACATTCAAATATACAACGACAAAAATGCGCACGTGGCATGGACCAATTGTCAAAAAACTGTTACCAGGATCCGGAATATACCGGTATAGTTATAGTATTATTTGTATAGTGCTAAATGTTAAAGAAGTTATTTATTGGAATGTTTTTATAGTTAGGTATAAATAATGTTCTGTGAATTTTTAGCTGTTATGTAATAGATTATAAATAATGATTAAAAATTCGTGATATGGGGACATTTTATAGACTTACACTTGATTTTCACAAAAAAAAAACAATAAATTTTGAAAAAGATAAGTCTAAACGGCCGTTTTTATTTTCATAGTCGATATTTTTTTAAAGAAATGTTAGTAAATCCGTTTAAGTAACTCATGAACTTTATGAAATAATAAACAGAATCCAAATCGAGCTAAAAAAATAGGAGATACGGTAAAAAATGTAAAGCAAGGTCACAAACGCTACTTAAAAAGTAAAAAATTGAAAAATAAAGATCTAGGATCTAGATAAGGGAGGGTCTCCCTTGAAGTTTATTTTCGATAATTTTTCATAAATATTCAGAAAATTTCGGGCGATTGCCGATGGGCGACATTGTATAATACTGGATTCAGCCTGTTGCGTCACTCCGTACGAGGTGTTACATCATATTGTCATTTGTGTCAAATTTATAACAATATTTTTTTATTTTGGTAACAGGATAAAACTTATTTTTCTTTTCTTAAACTTATTTTTTATAAGCCCACCTCAATCTATTTATTTTGTTATAATCTATTCATGAATACTTTTCTGTATTCAATATATCAGTTACAATGGAATATGTAACAGTAAAGATTAATAAAAATTGAATACCTTTTGACATAAGTAATATTTAATGATTATCCGTTGTGCAAATTCTTGCGAGAACGACGGCGTAAAATCACCGGCATCTCAACAGCGGATCGGACAGTTGGAATCGATTTTAACTTAATTTGGGCGCGAAATAAATTACAGAATTAGGATCCAGGTGGCGATTCGTTATTCTTATAACATACAAAGGATAGGTATGTGAGCGATTCAGCGAGTTGGAACTGCGGCCGTATTCTCGGAAGGCCATTTGTTTTTTTTCCATTGACAACGAAGAAGGTAATTTGCTTTTAGCTCGGCGGCGAGGTGTGGCCAATCGATTCCCCACAACTTCGCGGTACATTTTGATTTCCTGGCTAATGCTGTCGGCCGAGCTTTATTACATAAATAAAGATTTATTTTTTACGCACGCTAGCTTTTTATAAGACTTTCACTGTGTTTTATAAACAAAAATCTCTCAACCCTTTCAGAGGTTCTTATCAAAAGAAAAGATTATCGTTTTTGAATACGATTAGTAACATTTTTAAGCGATGAACACTTCGAATGCTTTATTTGTAATTGTCCCCAAAAGACCGTAAATTTAATTGTCTTTTTAACCGACTTAAAAAGAAGGAAAGGAAGAAGAAGCATATAGCTTTATGCTCATCTGTATGTATTTTTTCATGTATGTTCACAGATATTTCCATCAATTGTAGACGAATTTCAAAAAATATTTTTGCTGTGTATTCAGTAAGGTTTTCAAGTAGGTACCTTCTCTCATTTTTTAAAATTCTAAATAATAACTTGCACTTAACATAATACTATTCGTATATGTAGTAGTAGGTAATCAAACATATCTAATTATTTCGTAATGAATAAAGTCTCGTAATAATTCGTAATATGTACTAAGCAGGTCAACAGTAAATTACAATACAATAATGAAACATAGCACCAGATTAATTATAACTTTCACTACATAACTAATTGCGAATTGCGTGCTTCGATAGACGATTTCACAATACGTCTAGACGGCATGTTAGCGAATAAAAATTTTGCCAAAATACCAACGAACAAAAGTGCAGGAAATTGTTGTAGATAATGTTAATGTTGAATGTGGATAGTGTGAAAAGGAGACTATTTTAATAGTTGGATTTCCTTTTAAACTTTTTAGCTAATGTATGTCGTATATTGTTTAGACACCTGTTTTGTAATTTAAGGAAACGCTTTTGATCAAGATATTCTTCAGAAAATATTAAAAGCTAATTCAATTCAAAGTCAGTCATCACAGTGTGATAGAATAAATAAGTTAAATCTAGAGAATAAATTTCAGGTAATATTTTAATCTCCTTTTCTTGTTTTCGATTTCTTTACATCTGGGGTGACATATCAGCAAGAGTTTGTTAATTTTTTTTATCAAATAAATAAATGCTTCACATAAGAATAACGTACCTACTAATACATACATACATATCTTCACGCCAAATCCCTAACGGGGTAGGCAGAGAGTATCGAGTGCCAAGTGGCACGGTTCTGACATACTTGCCTA
>DWNR01003183.1:0-12064 GCA_018250455.1 Polygonus leo | reverse complement strand
ATAAAACAATAGTAATATCTATACATACATGTACGTTCCTAATACTATACTATACTATACACTACTATACAATACTACTATACTATACTATACAATAATATCTTTCGTGTACAGATTTTCGACCCTCTTTAGCTTTATTATATGTATAGATACCAGATGTGAGTGGACAATACACGGCGACATTTATCTAATTACTCGTTTTTCGTAGCATACATTTCATATGTCCCGAGTAAACTGTATCATTACTAAATAGGACGAGTGCTCTCATGCACACTGCGGGTATCCTGTGGCACCCTGTTCCGTTATCTCGGCACTTCCGCGAGCACTGGGCTGGCGCTCTTCCAGCACGGTGCTTACCCACTGCGTCATCGCTGTAAACTCTGTATCGCTACGTCATGCCACAGTAAAATGTATTGTTGCAGTACAACAATACATTTTACTGTGGCGGTTGACTATTAATTCTACTTAAGTTATTTAGTTTCATCCCACTGGAAACAGCCTTAATAGCTATTGTAATATGTTAAAAACATACTGTAAATGTACTGAGCTCTCCGTGTGCGAATCCTACCAGCACATGTCCGATTATTCAAGAATCCATCTCTCTAAAAACTCCTCGGGAGAAAGTCCTTTTATCTCATGCACACGGAAAAAAAGGAAAACCTAGATCGTAGAATACCCTCTCGCAAAGTTCGCTCGTTGTTGAGTGGCAATATGGACACCAAGTCTTTTTCATAACTGGACCAAGCGATGATAATAATAGGTCGCCAGATATATTATTTATTTACTAGTCTTTCATAACATAATTTCATATGTCCCTTGTGAACTGTATCACTACTAAATAGGACGAGTGCTCTCATGCACGCTGCGGGTGTCCTGTGGCACCCTGTTCCGTTATCTCGGCACTTCCGCGAGCACTGAGCTGGCGCTCTTCCAGCACGGTCCTTACCCACTGCGTCATCGCTGTAAACTCTGTATCGCTACGTCATGCCACAGTAAAATGTATTGTCGTACTGCGGGTGATATTTGTTCTGTTTATGTTATTTTTTGTCGTATAAAAGAGCATGAACGATGATGATCATGGCCGACGACGGACATTTGTAATTATTACCAAGTACGAATGAATCGTACCCAAGGTTGGCCACAGATAGATGTGTTGCTTTCCTTGTGGACTAAAATTGTCTCCACACGTCTCCAAATCCATATCTCGAAACTACTTACACTACAAAACCGTTGCTTCACGGAAGATTATGAGGGTGGCAGTAGTCGAAGTATACAAGTTTGAAGTTCTGTTTAAGTTTCATCCAACTGTAACCAGGCTATTTTATAGCTACATGCAAAGACAGTTTTGTAATATATTAACAAACTAGCTCAGCGGGAAATAATACTCCCGCTGAGCAATGTCCAAAAATAATAATTAAGGACATTTCAGCATGCTGGCAATATTAACAAAGGATGGTAGATGTTATACACCATTCAACATATTATAAAGAACTGAGTATACTTATATTGTTATTCTATTTATCTGTTTATTACAAATGGAAATGTGAGACTCCATAGTCAACTTAAGAAATGTACATATGTACTTAAGAAATAACATTTTATTGGAGTAATCTCAACTTGCTGCGTATACATATTCATACCTACAAAATTGATATGTCACATTTCATGTACGATTTATAAAATCATTATTATATTTTTTTTGAAATCATACGAAGATCTAATTTATATACATAAATAGAACCAGAAAATTTTGGAGACAGTAATACTATATCACGTCATTATTTAACCGATTTAATAATTAGGGAGATTCTCATTGCTACTGAATTTTTGGACATTATTAATTTTATTAGCAGATTTCAAAAGGTTTTCTATTATTCTTCTTTATTGGACAAGGCCTATCCATTGCTGGGGCAGCCATTATATATTTATATTTAAAGAAAAAAAAACTTATGTGAGTGCCACATTAAGGAATCAACATACTTGAAGTCGATTTTTATTTTTAAACCAATTAAAATATAATTTATGAAAGTTATTAAATTATGACTACCTAACCTAGAATGTATGTCCAATAATTAGCAAGATAATTTAATACCTTGCTAATTATTGGGCAAAAAATCATGCTGTAATTGTAAGTTGACATAATTGTGCAATAAATAATTTCATTATAAATGTGTAGTTGTATGAGAAAATGAAACTAGTTTCGAAATAAAGTCATAACTATTAAAACCAGCAATATTTCTTAGTTTAAGCGTTAAATTAAAAAAAATAATTCAGTATGTTCAGTAAGTCAATCGCTAAGATTTTGTAATCGTAGCGATTGACTTACTGAATTTCTTTTATTATACTGTACTGTGGCAGTCATGACGTCTGATCCAGTACTGCTAATCCATCCTGTGACGTCTGTAAACTAGGTTATGTACTTTAATGCTAGCTTCCCACTCAGCTTCGGTTAGCTCCGGTCGCGTGGACATCAGCAGATTATATTTTTTTGTGGTCGTAACAAGAAAATCATACTATTATTTTTGTAGTTTTATTAAACGAGCCTGCAATCAACATGATTGCAAGTAATTAGACATTTCTCCCACTTAAGATGGACATAGAAACTCACTGATTAATATAAGTTTAATATAAAACAATGCATCCTCCAGTATAATTTAATGCAATTTATTTATTTCAAAATTAAAGGAAGAAAGGAATAGAAACTTATGCGGAAAACGGTGGAAAAAGTACAAATATAAGAGAATAAAGGCGGATAGGTAGAGGATGATAGGGATTAAATGCAGATGTAATTATTTACATAGAATATTTAAGTTTGCCTCATAAATATGAGATGTTATCTTACCTAGTTGCGTACAGTATGTTTCAATTCTACGCTACTACTGTAGTAAGGTTGACACCGAAAATGCGAATTTATAATTAACATAGGTACATCAAAGAAAAGACCAGCTCATGAAGTAGCTTACAAGCATTGTTGAATAGAACGGTGAGAATTAACCGCCCTCCATGTTACTTAAAATGTCTCTTTTTCTGTGACTGTTCCATCTAAAAGTTGGAAGATATACATTCGCGCTGCTATAGCTGATTGTAATTCGGTGCTGCCGATTCCTTTAATCATACACTTTTTTACCTAAGAAATTACCTAAGAAGTTAACAGAAAATTATTTCCTTAGCAGTGAGAAAGAAAGGACAACATTGGTAAGGAGCTATCTATTGTTTTGTATTATGTGATATTTTCGCTAACAGCGAATCAATTTTAATATTTGGTGTACTTTGAAATACTTTCCCGATAAGGGATCGATTTTAACGACTACCTTTATTAATGCCTATGTTTCGTATGGAAATATATCAACATGATATTCATGTTACAAGAGTCGGAGGAGCAAAGCGCATGAGTGTGCATTTCCAATGTAATTTCTTACAACGACATGGGTACCTAAAGTAATTTGCGCATTGTTCGAACTTGGCCCTGGGCCAACCTTACTACGTGTCGGAACTTTTGACAGCTACGATTTATATTCCTGATTTAAAGGAAGAGCTGATAACAGTTTTGTTAGCTCATAAGCACTTATTCATTAAAAACAACAAGAATATTTTTTTACTTGGCTGCATCCCTTTTTGTTTCATTTCTGGGTACAGGCCTACAAAAATATAGCATAATAAGCCTATAACGGGTGATTAAACCATTTATCCACATCTATTCATTGACTTTACAGAGTAACCCGATCGTTTACGTGTCCTCCAAAGATGAACACTCTTCAAACTTTCGACTACGTTTACCATTGCTTATTATACGTGACTAGTATTTGCCAGCGATTTCGTCCGCATTGAAGTCGAAAATCCTTTCTTAGTGCTCACTTACATCATGAAAGGAACCCCTGTACCAAATTTCAAGTTTCTAGATACAGTAGTTTCGGCTGTGCGTTGATATGTCAGTCAGTTAATCAGTTTTGCCTTTTATATATATAGATTGGATTTTATGTCATAAAGTGACTAAATATTACAATGTTGATATTGAAATATATCTTATTTTTAGTAGAAAATAAACTACCTATGTATGTTCGTATCATAAAATCATTAGGCGTGCAATCATAAGAAACGGAATTAAAAAATGTTAAAAAAACTTTACTATTTTATATGCTACAATCTGGCAGTTTTTGTCTTATGCAGTACATGACATAATAATAACAATGACACAATAAAATGTCCCTGCATAAATTATTGGCATTTTTCAGAAAAAGGAAAAGTTTGAAGTTTCGTTACAAATAATGGAAGGGTATTCTAGTTCTGATAGTAATATTTCATTGGATAGCTTAGAAACAGAATTCAAAAAGAAACCCACTGCGAGAAAAAAGGGTTCAGATCAAAATGTAGATACGATACTTGTGCCGTTTTACGAGAAAGATGTACTCATAAAAGTTCCTAAAAGTAAAAAGGCTAAAGAAAGTAATGAAAGTTATAATGTTGGCGATAAATTGAAGAAGGAATCCCAACCAATTAAAAATTATTTAGTACACAAAGATGGTCGTAAGCCAAAATGTACAAGTTATTTAGAAATGTTTCGTAAACAGTTTGCTCCAAAGCAAAGTTGTTCTAGTAAGATACAAGGAGAAATTAGATCAATTTCTCCTGAATTTGGTGATACAGAAAGAGAAAGCTTCGGGGAAGAGGTTAATAATCATATGACAGAGTTCTTTAACACAGAATCGTATAATGAAATGTACTACGAAAAACTAATTAACCAAGATCTGAATAACTATTTGGAAAAAACTTATGACGAACAGTTGAAGTTCACTGATAATATAAGAAGCAAATCACCAGATGACTTAGATGAAAATAATCTACGTAGTGTCTCAGAGGTTTCACCAGCGCGTCGTGTTCGACGAGCTACGGTACAACCCATACAAAATGTTAAACTAGGAGGTTTGGGACCTGACCTAGAAAATATTAAGCCAAGACTGGAAAGAGCTCGCAGTTTACAAAGATATTCAGAAAAAGTGAGGATGGAAAATAGAGTGAAAATTTACAAAAAATCTATACAAGAAGATATGGAGAAAAAAGCAGAAAAAGATGTAACAGTGAGACGACAAGAATCAGCAAATAAAGAACGACAAAAGTCTGCAATAGCTAAGGAACGTAAAGAAACTGAAAATTCATATTTAGTAAACAAAAATATACAAGATAAACCGTCGCAAATTGTAAGACGGTTGTGCAACTCTAAATCGAAATCTGCTAACGTGCAACGAACGAAGGAAAGAGATAACACAAAAGAGAAATTTAATGTAAAAAATAATAATTACAACCAGAGCCGTGATAAGAAAAAGTCGTATGAAAAAGCAATGGCTCCGAATGCAGAAGTTAGTGATAGAGGAAGCGTCAAGTCTAGCGTTGATAACAAAAGTCTTGATACTTCACGTATTAAACCAGTACCTGCAGAAGTATCAGTGCCCCCGGTGCAAATAAGTTTTTTAGTAAACATGGGAGGAATAAGACCGTCGAGTGCCCTACGAACATTAGAAGCAAAGCATCGAATATATCAGGAAAAAGTTAGAGCTTTCACCATGGCCAATGAAAAAGATAACGACAATGTGTAATATTTATAAATCTGTTTGCTTTTGTAACAATTTTATTTTATTAGTTGTGATTGATTCATGTAATGTAATTTGTCTTTAAACTTCTTATACTTTGTGTTCGTCAATAATTTAATAAAACTATGTACAACAAGAATGAGGATTGTACGAATTTCTCCCTTACGCGTTATTGTTTACATTGTAATCATAGTATTGTAATAGCTCACCCAAGATATTATTTGTTTTCTTTACTTACTTATCATTGTTACTTTATTTACTTATAATTTTAACTACAAACATTCTTAAAGCATGTGCTATTGGATCTATCAGATAGCCTGTCAATTTTGTTATAGTAATTGAGGCTGAGTGAAAAGAGAAAGTATGGTACCAACATTCGTTTATAAATAATATAATTAACGAATAGCTTAGTAGGTACCTGCTTATTCCTTACTAGCTTTTGCCCATGACTTTATCGTAGTTGTTACTACTGAGGACAGAATAAAATTAGTGTCTGTATTACCAGGATGTGATAAACAATGCTATCCTATAATCACTGCTTTTTAAAACCAAGTAACAGCAAATTAATTTAATGAGCTACATAATAACATTTTTTTAAGGTTTCGTGCTCAAAAAGTGCCGACGAGCACCGTCCGTCTGTCACATGCCAGTGTTTCTTGAACCGTAATACGTAGACACTTGACACTTTCACAGACCCCTTAGAACACACTAGTATTTTTGGCGTTTTTTCGCCTATTTGTGAGACGAGGTTGGAGGAACGACGACGAGGAGGAAACGCAAGAATTGCTTCGCGGAGTATTGTGAGGGTGGCGGTACCTCTCCGGTCGAACTTAACAAGTTCTACCACCTGGCATGAAGTCGTCTAACTTTCTAATTAGTCACAACGGCATTAGTTGTTTCGGAACTCTGTATGTCACATTTCAACTCGTATTTAGCCTATTATTGTCACTTTGCATAGAATTTACATTGTGGTTAGATAATTTCGTTCCACGATATAGTTTCCCTACTTCAAAATGCTTAGATACTCAACTTAGTCTTGGATATGTGATAAAAATTAAAATATAATCACAGGATTCGATTTAAGTTATTTCCAATGTCATTTCTTTGTGTATGCATTCGAGGTAGCTCATAGAAACCAGGTCAAATAGATAGTTTCCTGGACGATACAGCATTTATATTCATAACCTGGACTATAAACTGATAGATACATATTAGTATGTCATATTTTTTTACTTTATCTTTGACTTCCGAGTATAATAGAAGTTCAATTTATAGATAAGAACAAATAATAAGTGTAAAAATGTTGATATAAATTTTAAATAATGATAATGACTATGGAATTCTTCGTGTACAAGTCTGATTCGCTCTTAGCCGATTTTTATATTATGTTTTATAGTTGTTGTACTAAGTCTAAGTGGGAGGAAACTGAAATTATAGCACTACGTAAAATAATACGCTTGAAATCCGGTTCGGGCGGAGAAAGTGGCCATGTTCGTCAATGTGTTAGGAACGAAAATGATGACGAACTTTTTGTCTGATCTCATTTTAATTACAATTTAATAGTATAAGATTCGTACGAGATGCAATCTTAAGAATTTATAACACATTGTAATATAATAATATGTTATTATAACATATAAAATTATTATTTTATGGAATACTTTTGTACTTGAAATAATTGGAGGCATAGCAAACTACTTTGAAAAAACTAAATAAATATACAATTACAAGTTTAAATATTTGTATAAAAACATCAAAATTTATCTGTTTAAATGTTCACCAAATTGAATACTGAAATGTTCATGAAATGAGTGTATTAATGTAAAGTGATTTTAAGTATATTATTCTAATTTTATGCATTGCAATTAAATTCGAACATTTCCAAATGACAGTGGATTTACAAATGCAATCTGCGTTATTCGTATTTTATCTAGAATAAAGTTTTTGTTCATAATTAGTTCGTACTAATTAAGTTGTACAAGAGTTCAACATCATAATTATAGCGTGCTCATAAGCATGTGAGTTATACACTAGGTTAGTATGACCTTATCAACCCATTTTTAAACGTAACGTAAAGGCAACATATGTGTCTGTAATAATCACAGATAATCTGTAATAAACTTTTTTACTCGTACAACCAATTCAATAGCAGTTCCATGTACCATGGGTTGGAATGCCACTTTTGCAAGTAATACATATTTTATTGTTTTTATAATATTTTTCTTGCAATAATACCTGATAACCTTGACCTGATGAACCCGGAATGCTTCTGCGGTAGACCTCAGGTAGAACCTCAATCACAGATGGTAGTAATATTATCATCAGGTGGGCTGTTATTTACTCTATGTGCTTTCTACTTTTTGTTGCATGGTAGCAAACGAGTATGCAGTCTACCTGATGGTATTTGCCGAACAGTTACTGTCGCCACGTTGTACCATTCCAGCCAAACTACACTAATTCTACCACCTGCCAAATGTGTACATTCGGATAAAAATATCTTTCTGTTTGATGAAATACAATGTCGAAATTTTGACCGTCCTTGGTGTCCTTGATACGTTTACTGAACTTACGTTGCAGGGCAGACCGACACACAGACCGAATTATTGCCATTTAAATGTCAGCTCCGTTATATAACCACGCATTTCACTGAACCACCAGCATTACTTTCGATCTGTATTTCCGTTTATCGTCAGTTATGTCTTGAAAAGAGTTTAAATTTTGACAAGTAAGTTGGCAAGTCCACTTATAAATACTATATTCGAACGAAACATCCTTTTTATCGGATGAAGTTAGCAAACGAGCATGCATTCGAGCTGATGGTAAGTGGTCATTCCCAAGATACATTAGTACCCCTGTGGACTAAGATGTTCGCCTCGTGTATAAATATAGCCGGCAACCACACCTCTCCAAACGAAACGAGGATTATGAGGGTGCCGGTGGCACCGACAATAAGAACGACCACTACTAAATGTTTTTTTGGAAATAAAAGCCTGTTGAGGCTTATAAGAATGAAATTTTATACGAAACACAGCAACAAGTCTTCAAAACCCATGTGTTCATCTATTACAGTCATCAAAATAATGGGTTCTCTGCGGGGATCCTAATTGGGTAATGGGTGCTCGTAATGGTATAACCCGGTTATCAGTGTTATCCGTAAACATCCTGTTTTACTGTTTGTGGAGTTCAAGATAGCAGTCCAGGAAAGTAAAAATTGTGTGTTGTTTGTATTACCTTTATCGTCAATCATTTAAACGTCAAATAATTTAATTCTATACGCACATAACAAATCAAAGCTAGAGGTCCGGATTAGAATTCTAAGAACGTAATTTTAAAATCAGAGGGGCCCTTGATGTGTTCAAAATTACGTGTGTATTAGATTTTAATTACTTGCTTTTCGATGGAGGAAACATCATGAGAAAAACAAACACGTCTAAACCGGATTGTACTGTGTATAAAGTATATAACCAACGGTGGATTATGGGCTATTTTTTTCTTATTATGAGAGTACATCTGTAGAACAATAAGATCTTACCATTGGTGTCATCGCAATTCTTTACATTGGTGGTAGGTCACCTTCTCCATATTGTCCTTTTCAGAGATATATACATATTTACTAAAGGAGGAACGGGTACAGCATACAATATAGCTTTGATATTAAGCGTTTGTTAATAATGAGTTACCTGGGTAAGCCGATTTGGCGATTGCAATTTGCAACAAATTTCCAACTAAACACAGCATCTAAACTTGGTCACTGGGGCGTGTTGCCGCTCTTTGAGCACTAAATTGGAAATCCTCGTACGCTCGTAATTACTTTGGCTTCGAACCGGAACAAAGCATCGCAAACAGTGTTTTACACCGAGAACATACTTAGAACTTCTGTACAGGTCTGGTCTGGAATTTCGTTTGATATAATCAGTTCACCGTTATAGGATTTTATTTTTTTTTCTCAAATAAAGATAGCAAACGAGCATGCAGTCCACCTGATGGTAAGTGGTCACTGCCGCCCATGGACATCAGTAATCATCCCTAAGTACAATTAAAACATACTTAAGTGTACAGATGCATTGCTACATGTGGACCAAGATGTTCGCCTCGTGTATAAGTGTAGCAGGAAACCACGCCTCTCCAAACCGAAACACAATAATTGCTTCACGGAGGATTATGAGGGTGGCGGTGCTACTTCGAACTAAATGAGTTTTACCACCTTTTAAAGTTTGTAAATGCGTTTTATATCTTCTAGGGTGAAGGCTGTTGAAGATTAAGAACATCATTTCAATTCACTATGTCCTTTGAGTTGAGTTACAGTCATTATCAGTCAAATAGTGATACAATTTTATATTGCATTGAAATCAGTAGCAAATGTAATGTCATCGTCCAATATATCCTTTATATTCATGAAAATGTGCCTTCGGTAATCACCATTGTAATATATGTTAATTTTTAGTAATTGAGGATATAAATATACATATTATCTTAATTTTATTTCATTCTCGTATCATAGTGTTAGTTGCAATACTCCTTCGAAACGGCTTGACCGTTTTTTATGAAATTTTATATTTATTTTCGGTAGGTCTGAGAATCGGTCGTAATCTATTTTTCATATCCCTAAGCGATAAAGGGTGGTCCACCTCAACGTTTATTTTTAATTTTTGGTATTGCCAAATCATAAAAAATATTTTAATTTTTGTCTGATTCGGCATTAAAAATACTTACAACCCGAAATTTCCACCATTCTGCCACCAACTCCCTTTTTTAAACATCCAACCAACCAACGTGCCGAGTAGCCGAGTCAGCTACTTTAAATATCATATATCAACTTTTGATTCAACTAAACTTGAATAACAAGATATGAAAGAAGAACAGATATAAGACTCGGTCCTTTATAAGAAGTTTACTTGAACTTATACCGGTACAAAGTATATTAAAACCATGTTATTATACCGAATTAAGCCTTCGTTGTTGGGGAAGTACTACAAAACACAAACATAGTAATAAAAAAAAAATATATATATATTCGTCTGTAAATATTCTTTACTTTATTTTGGATTCCATAAATCAGATAAAAGTCAAAATCTTCTAAGTTCTTATAAGATTTCTTATAATTACATTCTGTCTTATAAGGCAATTATATAAATTCAAGAACAACACATGTAAATGGTAACATCGATCACTCGATTTTTTTTTATATCAGATCTTATGTAGAGCCATCTCATAACCCATAAGCCCATAAGTCCAATTTTTGTTAGTAGTGTGGCTTGACCCGAAACTACGGCCATCGTACGGCCGAAACCGTAGTTTCGGGTCTTACAACTCTTTCGGGCTTACAAATCTTTATGTCTCTGCCAGGATTACGTAGAACCTTTTCTTCGCGTCAGTATCACTTGGCCGTTTTATTTTTTCATAATATTTGCACTTTTTGCAAACCGGTAACGCCTCGCCTAGTCTTTAATGGTCAGGGTCGTCTATAGACATTTGCAAAACCAGGGGATCTCTGTTGGCAATGCCGCTCGTGAAAGTTATTTTTGAAAATAGCAGTTTATGCCTAGCCTCTGTTTTTAATTTATTTTCACAACTCGCACGTTCGATTACCCCAGATAGAAACTCATTTCATAACTTTTTACAATATTCTCAGAAGGTATCTTATATTTTACAAACTTCAAACGTTTGAATGCGTTAGATAGAAATTAGTTCAAATATTCCATGTACGTCATACGTACATTCAGGATTGCATGTTCGTTTCTTTAATTAAGTTGTTTTTAATGTTAGGCTACATTAGGGAATTTTCATTTTAACATTTGTATTACTCATTTTCTAAAATTTGTCAGTATCTAGGAGAAACTACTCATACCTATACCCTTAACTCCCTTAAGCATATTTTCTTTCTTTTTGTATAATTGTAAAACTAATCGAATATATTTTGTTTAAAAATTGTACAAAGGCGAATTTACGATATTTTATATAAGAAGTGGTAAAATTTTATACTAAGGTAATTCCAGCGTAATAGAAATAAATATTTTATTCCATTTCTATGTATTTCTCACCGCAAAAGAGAAACCACCACTACACATAAATCAGTTTTATGGACCGTATCCTATGAAATACATTCGACTGCAGGTTCATTTGATTGTATGTAAATAACGTACCGATGCCGTATATAAATATGTAGATTTAGCTCATAGTGGATGTACTGAATAGCATCTCCATTCGATCGGAAAGCGTAACGTAAAGCCAAATTGAAGTTCGGCTGCAATAGGAATCAGGACACGTGAAACAATGCGGCTTGATACGGTATGACGGAATATTAAAATAGAGAGGATTTTTGGTCAATATACTATTGAAAATTTGATTGCATTCAGTACATATTTTTCTAAAATTTTATTTTTTTAAACAAAAAACCGTACATTTATTTTGCTCTTTTTAAAATTCAATTTAATGTGTCATGGTGTCTTGAAGGATACGTTTCGTTCGTTGAAGGTTTC
>DWNR01003182.1:0-12065 GCA_018250455.1 Polygonus leo | reverse complement strand
ACTAAGATGTTCGTCTCGCGTTTAAGTATAGCCGGCAACCACGCCTCTCCATACCGAAACACAATAAATTGCTTCATCGGAGGATTATGAGGGTGGCGGTGGTACCTCCCCGGTCGAAATACATGAGTTCTACCACCTTTAAAGCTCAAAAATAAAAAATAATATCAACTCATATAAATAAACTCTTCACTAACATCCAACTTCGAATCTCATATCAAAGACAACAATTTAAAATGAACACACACACATTGACAAGAAGCCGCTAATAACATCGCGCCTCGCCCTCAGCAGAATAAATAAGGCGTGCCATTAACCGCCGACGCGCTTTATTTCCTCTAATTGCCATTTAATGGGCGGCGTGCATAGATCATGCTCTCCCGCCCTCGCCCGCCATCTCGCACTGTATTCTCAACGCTAACTTAAACTTACTTACCTTACTTCATTAATTGACGATTTGCGCCATAAAACCCACATATTTTTTAAAGATAGTTAAATATACTCCAAGTGTTATTTTTTTAACAAAAAATAAACGACGTAATTATTTTAATTAAGACCAAAATAAAAGCCCACTCAGGATCGTGTATTTTATAAACATTTTCACACATTATGAAAGAACATTTTAATGCAACGCCACAAGCAACTAATGCGACCTCTTAACCTCATTACACGCCTTTATTCTAATTGCCACTTAATGGCCGGCATGCATAAATCACGTCGCCCCTCACCCCCTCACCAACGCCCGCTCCCCGCGACTACAATTAACGCACGTTATTCCCGCATATTTAGCACCATTTCTCTCCAGTTGCTTCGCTAAATGTAAGCAGATCGACTTATTTTGTTACCCGTCTTCTGCTTTGTTTTAATTTACTGTTAATTGGCTGCTGTACAACCTGAAAGTGAAGGTTTTTCGATCTAACATTTTTATGTATTATTGTACGTAGAACCACACATGTGTCTCTCGTTGCAAAGCTGCATGGTTGGGTGGTTTGTCATGGGTTTGTCACGAGTATGTAGTCCTCTAAATCCCTCTGACCTTAAGCTCTGTAAACCTCTTAAGCGGTTTCAGAGTGGTCACCTGTCCATCTAGTCGGGAGACATCCAATACTCTTATTACCAAACCGTTGACTGCATTCGTCCCCACTTTTCATCCTCATATAATATCTGCCCTACGGACGATTGTATCTGCTGCTTGCTTATCGGAGACATTCAACTTTCTACGGATTTCACGGTTGCAGCTTTTTGTTGCGAATATATAAATGCCTGTCAGAGCCTGTATCATGGAGCTCTGATGGAAATCACAATTATGATAGCGGAAAATCTATAAAAGTGTTTAACATATTTTTATTGCAATTTTATTTCTTATGTAAAAAATAATAACATGAACTCTTTTACGTTATTATTTTTTGTTTGTAAATTAAAAACAAACGACCCAACAAAATTGATATAAAATAACACCTAGGTACATTAATTTATCTCCGTTGAAATAAAAATTCTAAAATCTAGATCCAGGGAATTACAACCGCCTCGAGAAAGAAGCGACCATAAATAAAAAGTGTAGTAATAATTGAATAGCGTCGGCAGCTTGGCGCAGTGTTTCAGTTAATTCCATTCTTTATGACGTCATATTTCCGCCGCGAACCCGCGCCATTTTGGGACACTTTCCGAGCGAATTGCCCAACAGTGTCACCGCTGCGTCGCTTGTGACGTAATACTGAACACCTTGCTACGGACTCTCATAATGTAATTGTTATTTTGTACACCTATTTTATTCTCCTTACAAACGGGATGTTTTCGCCAAAAAGGAACTGTCTGGGTAACCTATTTAGCGAATATCGCACGAAGTCGAAAGTAACTATTAGTAACGTAGTATTTGGAGAAATAAGATTTAAAATTAGTTTTGTCTATTTTCGGCTATCGATTATTCCTATGCCATTGCATATTTTACACATATTTTGACTCGTTTTATTTACCAACTAGTGTAGGTAGACGAAATGTCATTTATTTAAAATCTCCAAAACCTACACAAATTCATGACATTTAGACATGTTACGTGAATTACTCGTTTTAAAGTGTCTCACCGCGCGCATGAACGAGCGCTCCCTACACACAGCCTACCCGCGGCACGGCAAGTGCACTTCGGACTTTTATTTGTAAGCATAATGTTTAGCCTAGTGCTCAAGTCCTTTTTTACTTTGTTGAAATTTTAATTTAAAAATGCACTCCCAAAACAGCTTCATTTAAGCCTCTTACGTGTAGGTACTGTGAAGGCTGAAAAGCCTCCCACGCCTTTTTCTTTATTTTCCAATTTGAACCGCTCGCGTCGTTCATATTACACGCCGCTCACGCGACGGTCGCCTAGAGCGAGTTTTTACTTTTTACTTTACGCTTCCGTGCTGACGTAAACCCCGCTATTTATTCGTTAAGTTCGAAACCGACTTTGACATAGATTTGTGTTTACCTTTGCAGCGCCCGGCGTTCCGCGTCGCTTTGCAAGAAATACGAAAACGGTCGCGGCGGAGCGGAGCGCTGCCAAATGTAATTGGGTTTTGTTCGAGACTCGCGAGTAACGGCGTATCGATTGAGAATTCCATTACCGCGTCCATTGCAAGTTGCACCAAGTCGGTCTGTGCTACACGGATTAATGGTGCAAAGTGGTGGCGAGGGCGAGCAGGAGCGGCACAATGCGTCGGCTTGCGGGCACTTTCTTAGTCGGTTTTGTGCGCGGTCGCGTCGCTGCTGGCGTCGCCACAAATTGGTTTAATCGGCAGCTCTTTGTTGCAGCGCGCGGTTCTTGCGACGGGTAATGAGGGATCCGGCGCCGCTCGCTTACGCTAATACGATCTAGATTAATCGCTAAGTGCTAGACGTGATTAAATGACGTTCGTTCTTGCATGTTTACTTCATCACTAAATCTAACAGCCAACAAATCTCTCCACAAACTTCACTATAAACTATACTGCACTATTCCGCACATATCGCGATGAAGCATACATTTAACAAATCTGCATTGTAGTACAAAAACGAGGATACGTATATGTCACAATACGCGGCGAGAACACTCACTATATTATTAGAGATCTTATAACTTAATATAATAAATGTAACCTACTTAGCAATATTTATATTCCCTACAAGGAGAGTCCTTTTCCAGTACGAGTATATTTGCGATGCAATATTTACACGTTGTTACGACATCTGAAGCTGTTTCAATAATGCTTAAAACAATAGCGAGCTCACTCGCTGTCAACTCAGATTTTAGAAGTAATGTTAGGCTTCATTGCAGCTTTGTAGCTACGTGAGGCTTCGTGAACGAGATCACACGACGGCAGGTAAAGACGGCGAATTAATCGTCCCCTGTCAAAGTTTTATACATCGTAAATAACGAATATCCTATAGAGATGGATGTTCCAGGTGGTAGATAGGGCCGTCTGAGACGGTACCACCATTATTTTGACGCGTAACGATTGATTATTAACCATTCATATTTATGTATGTCGAAAGGTGTCTGTCACACTTATACAGGAGGCCTTATATCATCTTACTATCATCAAATAGCGTACAGGCTTGTCCGCTATTTTTAAATTACAAAATAAATACGATATTGCTATAATCTACGGTAAATTGTAATATATTTTTACGACACGCAATACGTAAAGTGCTATTAACTTCCTCATCTAAATTATTCCTACTTAAGAGATTGTTTTAAAAATGAACCGGCCTAACTTACCATTTCATTTGTATAAAACTAAATTTACATTTGCGGTAGCGCCCAGCGTTGGCAACTCGCCACCGCTGAAAGGATTCGAAAGAAGGAACACTCGCGAAATTGTTATAAAACGTATTATACTCGATGTTTACACCGACAGGTGGACTCGTTGTGCCAAGCGAGGAGCTGTTCGTCGTCTGTAGGTTTTAAGAAATTACTTAAAGGATTATTTCTATACTTGCTTTATATAAACCGTATAATCGTAGTTTATATAAACGTAAACTTGCATTTTATGCATACTATCATTTTGACAAGCTGTCAAATAAAAACAACAGGCATTCCGAATGATTTGAAAACTTTTCTTTTGATTGTTGTCAAAGTATGTATGCTTTAAGTGCACGGCAGTGCTTGTATCACCAAGACAGCTGGGACATCCAGGCTGAAGCTAGAGAGCTCAAATTCTCCGATTAAGATGTAACTATAATAGTAGACTTACATACAAAATTAGTTAAGTGATCAAATTAACGCCCCAACCAAATGAGGATTCATGTTGCTGCATCTGGTTAGTACAACGCAGAATAAACACGCCTCTCGAACTGATACAAGAATTATTTTACGGAAGATTAAAAGGATGACGTAGCACCTCCTCAGTCCATCGATACGGGTAACCGTATAAACACCTTGGTAACTTCACTTTTGATCAATCACTCTTAAAAATCAATGAATCGTAAATAGGTATATAATTGTAAATCTAAAGACAATACTATGAAAATATCATAGAGATACTATGATGTACCTACACGGCATCCTCATTCTGCCAAACAAGTTTTAGTAAACAAAGAAAGCGATCAATTTGGATCCCATTGAGTTTGGACTACTTTATCTTCGTACTCCAGTCAAGGTTTGTAGCACACCGAGTGTACTGCACTTCAGATTTACTATTAAGAGTAGATAGTAACATAATGAGGTTGATGAAGGTGTAACGACGTGGTAAGTGCCCCCTGTGTGCAATGTATCGAGGGGAGTCGTTAAGGGATTGGCGGGATTCAGGGTTAAGCGTGCTCTTGTAACTGAGCGAACTCGGGATAATGAGGCCGCGCTACGAGCTGCACGTAGGGTTGCTACACGGCAACGCCTGTCGGGATTGTCTCGGGATGTTTCCAGGAATGAGAATAAATAGAAAGCCTAAAATCGGAGGACTCTGTGAAGAAGGAAATTTATTACGATTTACTCCCCTTCGAATGAAAACTATATCAAAGAAATTTTCCACGAAATTTCCTAGCGTTTAACACTCAAACTAACTCACATTTTCTCCTTAGGTTCTACGCCCATTCTTGCCAGTCCTCCTTTCTTGTCTCGCCTTTTACCGCACTTCGTGTTAAGTAAATTCATTCCAAAATAACATCAATGCGAGTCCCGCTTATCGGGCAATAACCTTAAATTGATTCCCTGATTCGTGACGCCCCACCCAAAATCTCAGGATTGCCTTCATTATTGTTTTAACAGCCAGTTGTCCCAAAACGTATCCGTAGAGCTGGCAGCCCTACAAGCGAGCATCGGCCGACACCCGCCGCATAATGTATGGCGCTCATGAATTAAGGCGGCCAGGACTTATGCAGCGTCCGGGTGAAATCTTTCTTAATGGCGCATATAAATTTGCGCGGCTGTGCAGCGGAGCAGCAGCGCAGTCAGTCGCTCCTCCGACCGCATCGCGCGCAGCAGCTAAACCAGTTGCTGTGTTTGTATGATGTGAATATATGTACTTGATTTTCCTCTGAATGTACTTCATGAAATCAAAGTTTATTTACAGTAATTACACAATGCTTTTAAAATTGACTACGATATCTGAGGAACAGAATGTAAATTAAAACATTTTGATAATATATGTTGTTAATTAACCAACCGTCATAGACCGTCACTACTCATAGATCTATAAACCTGATTAGTAGGATTCAGACCTTAATTTCGAATGTCACTCTGGTCTATATGGTATACTAGTTAAAAGAACATATTCGTAGTTTTAAGCATTTTCGTAAAAGTTATGCCTATCTTTTTCCTTGAAATATGTTTCTTAATCGTTGAATCAAGCGGTGAGTCCAAAAATTACAAGTGTTGCCCGGGATTCAAACCATGGACATCTAGTTTGAGTATCCTCAGGAAACTTTACTTCTACGCTCTTCCTGGTTGGCATACATGCGATACGACTCAATAAATCAGCAAACATTTATACATTCAGTTGCGAAGTCAATTTTGAGAATAATAAATATGAACATTATGCATCTAAAGCTGGTATTACAAGTGCGCATAAATCCATTTTAATGGTCGAGCGAGAAGTTTCTCAATTAGGACGCGACACCGCGGCGAACACCAACTTCGGCCGCCAAATCCGCATACTAAATAACATTACATTACCTACACTATTACATTAAATACATTTATGTATTACTTACTTAATTAGTTATGATGGTAGACATATTTAACTTAATTCCCTTGTGGAGACAGGCTGCCGACGAGATGTACAAAGAAGTGAATAAGACGATTCGCCTGAGATGATGCTGCACTGGCCGTTATTCAATAACTTCCATAATTTCCCTGTACAGTACATACTCCAAGTTCTGACAAGTTTCTCTAGTACTTGTACATATGATGCAAAAAAGTCAGATATAAATTTGTTGCTCAAAATTATCCATTAGTCTTGAAAAGACTGATATAAAATCCATTACAGTGAATAAGTAAGAGATAGAAATAAATAGTACACTCCGAAAGAACTTATCGCTTTTAACCTAAGACAGATCCCCGAGGATCACGCCACAAACAACTTTTCTTTATAAATCCCCGATACAAAGGAAAGTAGCACATCTTCTGTTTTATCCACACAATGGATCGCGCATCGGCGCTGGATTACCAACCTATCTGCAGATTAGTTTCAGTCAGAACAAAGGACAAATCCTAACTATTTGTCGCACCTCACCGCTAGAGCAAACTCGCTCCTGTCGCCGGGGCAAAAGGTCCATTATAGCGCTGACTGGAAAACCAATAACTTAATGTCTTCGCACCTGTATCTCGAGACTTTTGTCTGTGACTTCGCGTTAACTTCAACACTTATTGAATTGAGATGTCCATTGGAAAAATATAAATTATATTATGTTTAATATACGATCCACCTTCAATAACTACGGTATCATATAGGTATGTGTAAGCACACGTATAAATATTCATTCGGTTAAAACTTATTTACAATCATATAAATTGAAATATAACTGACTCAAATAAAGCCCAGTTACAAAAATCTTCAACCAAATAGCTCATACCTATTTATTACAATCTTCATCCATCCATCCATTATCTATTTAAGGTTTAGGACTGGACATAGACCATCTCTAAAAAGTGCCACTCCAACTGGTCTTCCGCCTTCTGAATCCGATGGTTTCCCGCTTCCCAGATTCAGAATTCGCTAGCTTCAGTCATTAGTCCACCTATTCGAGGGATGCCTCATTTTTTTAGCCGTGATAGCCACTCGATAACCTTTCATCCCCAACGTTGTTGGTCCTTCGGGCGATGTGTCAATCTAGCGTTATCTGCAACCTATTCTAATTGTGAGAACTATCTCGTATAACGTTGGTCCGTCTATGGATATCATAGCGAATTCTGTCGCGTAGCATAACACCAAACATAATTCTCTCTATAGTAAGCTGAATAAGTTGAGGTTCCACAGGCTTACCGTATTCGTAATATTCCATTGTGGTCACATTTTGTATATTTTTTTATTTTAACATAACACACTTTGGAGAGATTTATTGTAAGATTTGAGTCTTCTGTTAAAGGAAGGACGTACATTACTAACACTTATATACCAAAATGCAGGTAGGGAAGAAAAAAGCATTAAGTAACACTGTGATAGCAAACAAATCTGAAATCTATTCATGTTTATGATATTTTAAATTTCTAACAACTTAGGCAAACGAACTGTGATAATTGACATTTATAGAAAGTCGCTATTAAAAAATTCATCGTCGTCGTAAAACATTATTTTGGAAAAATATAAAGCGTTTTAAAACTACATACAAAGATTGCCCTGAATACTGGGCTACCCTTTTTTTATTTTATTCTGCGCCAGTTTTTATAAAAGGTGGATGATGGAACATAGCCTCAAAAGACGACTCCCCGAGGACCGTTTAAGTAGCACGTATTAATATTTTTTCTACTGAAGCTCTAACTTCCTACCTTCATTCCATATAATCTCGCTGCATAACCAAAAAAGCCTTCCAGGCTTTTCACGAGCTAATGTCACCTCTAAATATTTACAACTTAGAGCGTATTTTCCCTTACCTATTTATAACAGCTTTCAGGCGACATTGGGAGCAACAAGGTAAAACTCTACGTAGTGCCAATCTAATTTAAACTCTGCAGCGTCGTCTAAATGTTGAAAACTATTTACCGTGTTGTCAACTGAGGTAAATCCCTCGGCGACGCAAAATGTAAACCCGACTTACGGCACATACGTCTTTAAAATTTTCAGTGTATCTTCAAATATCGAAATCAATAAACTAATGTCGATACCGTTCACAATAGAGTCGATTCTTGTATGTTTTTCACAAAAATGAATACGTAAGGTAGTTGCATTTTCACATTTTGGTTCTTATTCTTTCTCTTTAGGGGTTAATAGATTTTTAAAAACACATTTAAAATTTGATATATAAATTTAGGTGGATATGTTATTTTTAATTTTTAAAAAGTAAAGCTTTTGCAGAAATTGTATTAACAATTGCAGTCAAAAGAAACCCAATTGCCGTAAAAATTAACACATTTTAGCCAAAAGACCTACATCTACGAACACGAAGTCTAAAGCGAGGTTTTGTCCACAGTGCCGTCAGCCCGCATCCTGGGCGGGCCGGACCTGCACGTGGACATCGGCTCCACCATCAACCTGACCTGCCTCATCCAGTTCAGCCCGGAGCCGCCCGCCTACATATTCTGGTACCACGAGGACGAGGTGAGCGGCCGCAAAGTAATTATTCACTCCATTTTATTACTAGATTAAGACAACAATACACATCAAACTAGTCTAAATCCATAATCGCAACATGCGAGCTTACATAATGGGAGCAAAAATGCTACAAAGCCAGCAATGCATTAGCAACCTGATGTTGTAAATGTCCATAGGCAACTGTGAATGCTTTTCATTAAGTAACAGGCCTACGTTTTCGCTTGCTTTTAAAATAAAATAAATAATTAAGAGAATTAATAATAGGAAAATTCGAGTAACAGTCACATTTATTTTAACTTTTCTACCAATATATCTTCGTAAATACTTTGTAATCATTATTTTCCCATCACTTTAGACCAGTTTGAAACGTGTATCTAGTTAAGTTAGATTAAACATAGTAATAAAATAAGGATCAAGGAAATGACGGTCGTTAAGCTGAAGATCAATCGCCGACGAGTATAATTGAGTTCCGGTGATCGAATGTGATCAGATCGGACGATTATAGAGCCTCTTGATTAAGCTTTATACGTTCCGATTAATATAGTCGGGGTAATCGTTCAGATATACGAGTAGAACTATTCAGTTCATGCTGTTAAGGAATATGCAGTTATGAAAAAATTTTCCCATTTTCCAACGTACGTTATACACTTGATAAATTGTGCGTTCAATCATCGTAAAAGTAAAAATAGCTATCTTTATATATATTATAAAATTAAATGATGTTACAGACACATTAATTAGGATCTAAAAAAGGATGTATGAAGTATATTCATGCTTTATCTTGGTTGATGTTAGAGTATTCGTTACGCCTCGACGCATTTAATACATATGCATTACCACGAAGGATAGAAAAATGATTATAAATTCGACATAGATATTTTGTGTAATATCGCAAGTTAGATTTAGTAAATCATAAAGCAAATACCGACGAGACGAAACAATACGTTTCAAGTTTTCAATTATAATATCAGATAAATAAAAGGGACTGATTCCCAAGCCAATAATTAAGTTTCCATGCATGGAACCATCAAAGATCCCCATGGAGACGTGATTACAGGGCCTTTGTGGAGCGAGTGAGTCAACACACAGATAATGTGGAGCGCAAACGCGGTGCGCCGGCTTCCTCGAACCAACGGTCGCTTTACATAATCTTCCCTTATCATCGCTGCACAATTGACGTAACTAGGCTTTGAATGAAAAATATACCGATATCCAGTGACAATGAAGATAAAATAAAACTCATGGTATTCCGAAACGGAAGAAAAAGTTTATGAAGTAGGTAAAGGAGGAGAGACCTTAGCACTGACAACAAAACTATAACTTACTTACGCTTTTTAATTCGTTTAAAAGTCGATTTCCTTTTTGTATCAAAAAAATATTCCTAGGTAAGGACCTAAAATGGACTTATAAGCAAGAATTCATAAAGGCCCAACGCTTACCGTTCGCCACCGCGGCCATCACACTTAGTTTTTTGCGTATCTAATACATAACCACCGAATCTAACCAAATTTTTAGTGTAGCTCCGAAGTCGAAAGATAATCATACTGAACATATGTAAAGAAAAAATATATACAAAGGAATTGACAACATCTTTCTTTTTTATGTCGGTAAAAATACTGAAGAAGGTATTAAAATTATAATTTTATGTACTTAATATTAACAAGCAAATAGATCCAAGATTATTAGATCGACAAAATTGTATTATACACTGCCCTATATATTAAGAAATGCAAGCAGAATTGCAATCCTTTGTAACAGAACCAGGTTACTGAGCGCCAGATAGCATCTAGCGTGACCACGTCCCGCCGCTGGGGACGACCGACGTCGACATCGCTAAATGAAGACAATCTAGTTTCAGATTATATGACCTTACAATTTCGTTGAATGGGTTTCACGATGCCAACATTAAAGAGTGATGCGTTGTTCGGTTGTCGCCACAACCCATTTATATTCCAGTGTTGTATGATTCTTTTTCGACACCAATTCAACATAATGTCTTACAGCACTTCGATAGGCTGTAAGACGACATGCTTGATGCATTTTTCACTATATTTTTCCGGTCTCACAGAGTGGATTTCCAGCTACATGCGGCCCGTCATGCATCGCAGTTGAATTATTCTTTAGTTTTTCTATGTGGATGCTATACGTGGGAGCCAAACTTGCACGTATAATATGGACTAAGTTATTATTTCTCTAATATTATTCCTTTAACATAAACGATTTGCAAGAGCAAGAGAGCTAGATTCGATTATTTGTTTGTTTTTGAAGTTGATTATTAAATTGAAAAACCAATGGTACCCGCCTTATTTTATTGTGCGGCCTGCCTTCGTTCTATTCTACCATTTTGCGGTCCTTGTCTGCTAAAAGGTTATCTACTAAGGTAAACAAATATCTGGGAAATCAGGATGATTGTGTACCTACTCGTATTATCTTTGCATATGCTTATGGTACCGACATAAGGAATCCGAGCATAGGCTATTTACGTATATAGAAAATAAGAAGCTTATTTCTTATAACATCCAACTCAGCCAACAAACCATACTTTGGCTCATCCCCGTCAAGTTTCCACATCCAGGTGTGACTGAGTTGTACGCGCCTCTCTCATCCATCATTTTCGTAATTACACAAATATTCTCAATTTACAAAGTTCAGCCCAGTTTCAGATGTTCCTAGAGTAATTTATTCAGAGCCTCGGCCAAGGACGGGGTTCCACCGTCTTCCTTACTAATTATATTGAGACGCGTGACGCCTGACAATGAGCCAATCTGTAAATATAAATCTTCATCTCGAGGGTCTGATACGTTAATTTACTTTGAGGCCTAATTCGGTTGAATTTTGGATTGACTTACTACGTATGTAAGTGTCGTTAATAATAGTATAACTTTTTTGAATATCAGTACTCATCAGCACAGCAATGTGGATACAAAAAGATTGCATTCTTCAGACATTATTATATCAGATCCATCAGAGATACATTTTGCTTTAATTATTAAAAAATACTAAAATGGAGGCATACTAAATGGCCGGAGACACATAACTAAATACTTATAAGTAAAATATACCTTATATATTATAATAAATAATCTCGAATCTACAGAAAGAACCAAGTATGACACAGGTATGGCCAGATCAGGACTAGAATAAAAATTCCTGCGCGTTCCCGGTCACAAATCAAACTTCGCTAGTTTGTTGTCCCCGGACCCGCGCTCCTTCGTTGTTCGTGTTGAGCCGAATTTAAATTGGAGATCTATCTTCTTCTTCTTCAACCTATGTCATCCAATGCTGGATGAAGGTATCTTCCAATGCACTCCATTCGTAGCGATGTTTTGCCTTTTGCATCCAATTTTTCCCTGCCACTTTAACAACGTCGTC
>DWNR01003181.1:0-12065 GCA_018250455.1 Polygonus leo | reverse complement strand
TTACCTGTACTATAAGATCTATTGGATGTACCTGTATTCCACAATAAAGTTTATTTGAATTTGAATTTGAATTTGAAAAACTAAATATATTTAAAATGAGACATTAAATTTTTGGAATAGAAGGAAATGTTTTAAAATAGGTATTTTAATACATTTCCTTGGTAATAAATGTGCTAATAAAGTAGTAATTAATAGTAACTTAGAAACAATTTGTTTGATCCTTTCAAACAAATATGTTACGTTCATATTTTGGTATAAAATATTATTCTCTTAATGACAATTAAGCCGCTATTTATTTTAAATAGTTTACGAATATAAAAAGCTCCTTATGCAAATCACTTCTACAATAACTAAGAGAAGATTAATGGGCCTCAAGGGAAAACAGAGGTAAAGCATTATCCACACTAGGTTTACGTTTTATATAACTTTTGTTTGTACAGTGTTGTTGTTTAAACAGTTTATTTAAAATTGTATACAATTTCATACCATTCTAACCAAACTTGGCACAAGTTTGTGTAAATTATTTGCATAGGTTAATAAATAGTATTTGTTCGTAGAAATTGATTGTGAATGGTAGAATTTCGTAGCAAAACGTACCTTATATTGAGACTTTTTACAATGTATTTGCTCTTCTCTCCAATTTTTGTGGAACTTTCTCGATGTATATCATATAATATTATTAGTTTACCATCGCGTAATGTTACATATGTATTTGTATTTATTTTTTGCAGATGTCGTAACAATTTTGTCGTCCCGTTCGACGCCATTTACCGATAAAAATTGTCCGGAGTTCTACGTGTGATCGACCATAAAGCTTATTCTTAGTACAAGTTAGGACATATGATAGTTTCTATGACTAGTTTCAAACAAGAATAAAGAACCTTGTTGAGACAAAAATATGCATGATATTAATATTGCCATAATACAAACAACAATAGTATTACCGCGTAGAAATATCAATCCAGAAATATTAATTGATTCTATAGATCTCTACATTAATCGATCGTCGTAGTAATTCATAGTAATTTTCACACATACACATATTCACGCCAAATCCCTGACGGGGTAGGCAGAGAGTATCGAGTGCCAAACCCATCTGTGGAACAATAAGGGCGTGTGACACGTATTCGAAATTTAATAAATCAGATATGCGTAACTGGGATTCAAACCCGGACTCCCGCATGAGCTTTCACTGCTACCGTCCTGTAATATAGGTTATAGCTTAGATGGGCGTATTTATCTCCAACTGAGAGTTAAGTCCAAGTTATAAATACCGCCAAATAACAAATATTTAAAATGGAATAGACTTATAACTTAGGAACATACATATACTTAATTCGGTCAAGGAAGACTTGTAATTAAAATGAGTGTTGTCAATTAGGGAGTTTCGAACGTCGCTTCTTTTTCATAATAATAAATTTAACATAATTTGTGTAATAATTGAATAATTTCATTGCATTTGATATTCGAACTCAATATTAACTTCCCAAAATGACTGAATAGATAATAATGACTCAATGGTCATTATTGTCTAATTAATATTGGGTTCATTAATGTAACGTACGTAATTTTCTACAGATGACAGGTTCTCTGAGCGGTCTATAATTGACATGCTTCATTCGAATAAGTAGAATTCGTTATTCCAAACCGACATTAATTCAACAACACACACACACACACACACACATCTTCACGCCAAATCCCTAACAGGGTAGGCAGAGAGTATCGAGTGCCAAACGGCACGGTTCTGGCATACTTGCCTAGCTTCTTCCACTTTCATAACGTAATACATTTCCATTTAGTTATTTTCAAAAGCGTAGAATCATATTGTGAACAAAGTCTTAGAGGGAATGTCTTTCGAGAATAGAGATTTAAAATCTCGGGCGGCGCGGCTAAAATTGATCACAGCAATTAGGTGTCGCGGCCTGTTAATAGATTGTTTACTTTGGAGAACAAAATGGCTGCTGATTCTTATATGAGTCTTGCTTTGAGAGAGATATTTAGAGGCTCGAATGTTCTATAGAACAAGTTGAATAGGATAGGAGGTTGACAATAAAATTCTTAAATTGGATTGTTCAGTTATTACGTGTTATAATCGTATGTTTGTTGAAAATAACTTAAGTAGCAACGTATTCTTGATATATACGAAAATCGGGAGATCGGGGAGGTACCACCCTCATAATCCTCCGTGAAGCAATTTATTGTGTTTCGGTTTAGAAAGGCATGGTTGCGAGCAATACTTAAACACGAGGCGAACATCTTAGTCCTCAAGAGTAACTGTCTCTGTGGTCAACCTTAAGTACGATTGTACTCGGGGATGATTACTAATATCCATTGCGGCAGTGACAACTTACAATCAGGTGTGCTGCATGCTCGTTCGAGTTCGCTAACTTTGTACAATAAAAAGCGAATTGTTAAGTTAGAAGTATGCTTACTAAATGCCCAGTCGAAATAACTAATAAACTATTGTTTTTAAGGGTTTTAATTAACTGCAAAAGTAGGTCGCTTGTTTCCCTTTATGTTTAACTAGGCTTTGCCAGCGACTTCGTCCGCATAGATGTAGAAAACCCCTTGGGGGTAGAATTTCGAAAAATCCTTTTTAGTGCTCACTTAGATCGTGAAAGGAACCCCTGTACCAAATTTCAAGTTTCTAGGTACAGTAGTTTCGGCTGTGCATTGATATGTCAGTCAATCAGTTTTGCATTTTATATATGTATATAGATGAGTGCCTACAATTCTGGTATGTGGGAGTTTTACTCATGTTTATTACATTGTACAGCTTATAAAGTTATAAATAAATAGATATTGATAGATAGGAAATCGGACCAGTTTAAAAATAGGTGATTTATCATATCGTTTATTTTGTTTACGAATAATCCGATTTTATTATTCATTAAAATGAAATGTCGCTATAAAGTTACGTAATGGTGCAGAGGAAGGAACTTGCACAAAGTTTCATGAACTTTGCCGATATAGGGCAAGATTGTCGTACTATTTGTTGCCGGGTCAATAACCTTAGAATGTGTTTGTTATTTGTAAGTACTCATGAGGTGGTAAAATCCAAGTAATACGAACGGGGATATGCTAATGACACCTTCATAATCTATACATATGTATAATAAAACAGTAATATTCGTGTGCCTGTACGTTGAATATATTTACGAAAAACTAATTGGGAGCGATGTTAAAATAGTATTAGTAAACTTTTTTAATGTTTTTTAATTTTTTTGTTTGTCTGTTTGTTTGTCCACTACTGGACGGATTCGAATGAAACTTTTTTTGGTGTACAGATACTAAGCCTGGTCAACATTTAGAACACTTTTTACTGCGGGAAAATCGCTCATTCGTACGGGAAATTCAATAACATTTTATATGGAAGAACAACGTTTGCCAGGTTAGCTAGTTACCAATAAAGTAATGCTCATGTTTAGAATAAAGGCGCGGTTCTAGGTAATACTTAAGCCAGAATCGGAGCCTGAGATTTTAGTCTTACGAGTAGGAATAATGACAACTTTGATTATTGAAGGCTATCTTAGCATATTGAAGATTTTATGATAAGCGCGAGTTCTATTTTTCAGAAATGATTTACGAATGGTTTAACACATTTGTAACACTAGAAGAGACCAGCCTAGAAAGATTATTTTTTGAAATGATAGTAGTATATGAAATGATATACATATAAGGTTGTGACATACTTCATGTTATACTACATTGTATAATATGAAGTATGTCATAACCCTAATGTTTAGAATTTAATATATTTTTTTCTCTAATCTCTCGTTCGGAATTTAGAGTGTTTATCACCATATGTGACCACACATCAATATTAATGAATCTACAGTTATTTGTGTAGAAAGCATTTCATTAATTTTATACATCCTAATGCAAAGACAACAATGTTACTAAAATGCCTTGTCCATTAACCGCGAGTCCCTTTACTGGTATTGTTTGTTTAGGAGATTAAAACCTCACAGAAACCAGGGCTTTGCCTCGGAATGTGTGCTTGACCGAACTATCTTTTGGATTATGAGCTTTATTTGCGATAGGAGTAAATTACTTTATGTTTATTTGTTTTTTAATGTTTCCTATGTAACTTGCTATATGTTTATTCAGGACGTTTGTTGACGTTTCTCTGAATTGGAATCCCAGGCACCTTAGATTTTTGAAATTGAAAAATTAGGTAAGTACAATTTTTTATACTATTTTTTTACGTTTCTTAAATATAGTATATCGTAAACTCAGTGTTTATAATCATAGTCTACAAATAATTATATCATATGTGTGTTCAGTAGAAGGAGTATAGTAATTTGTATGACAAGACAATGCAAAGACAATGTTTCTAAAATGCCTTGTCCATTAACCGCGAGTCCCTTTACTGGTATTGTCTGTTTGGGAGATTAAAACCTCACAGTGACCAGGGCTTTGTTTTGGTCTGACTATACGCTTGACCTAACTATCATTTGGATTACAAGTACGTATTTACGATAGGAGCAAATTGCTTTAATTTTATCTGTTTACTTATGTATTGTGTATTTACTGTGTTCTTGAATGTTACTTAAATAAGCTTGTCGTATATTTATTCATGACATGTGTCAATGTTTTCAGAATTGGAATTTCAGATTAATTATCACTTTCTTGTGTTGACCCAAAAAGAAATGTTAAATCTATTCATTCGCTGGTGTTTTATTTAAACTTTACTTATTTTTATCGAGTTCACAAGAGAAGAGAGACTTTAAGGGTCGATACAGAGTCAATACATTTAAATTCATCCATCAGTCCATTTAAATTTCATTAATGTTGGATCTTGGACTTCGAAGATAGACCAAAGAACTTCAAGTTATAATATGCAATGAATAGTGATGGAGCTACCTACTCGAAGGCGATGGAATCTGTACTACATTTATGTAATACGCTTAGGTTACCTACAAACAATTATTTTAGTTCACTAAAAATTGTTTTTTAAAAATGTAAAACTTGTATATTTTAGTGAATAATTGAGAAGGATTCAATTTAAACTTCATCACTGAAATGGGTACGTTTTGTTGAATGCGTGAGCCTGATTAATAAAGAAGCCATTGAACATTGCCATTTCTTAATACAAAGCGATGTGTTCCAGGAAAATGAATATTCAGTAATCAGGAATTACTATGTTCAGTAATTTACTGTAGTTTTAGCTTTCAATCAGCTCAATGGATAATCTCCCTACATGGACTTTCAGATTTCATTATCAAAAACTTACAATGGAATTGAAATAAAGTTAATTGAACGGAAGCCGTATAAATATTGACAACGAATATTATATCTTCATGGAAAAGTATAAAGTTAACTAACTGACCAAACGTTGTTCTGTCATATAAAAATAGGGGTTGATTTTGGTTTTGAATTTTTAGTGCTACGTCTTTAAAAAAATAAAATAAAAGCATTTGTTCAAAAAATATTTTTTTTGCGGTGGACCACCCTTATCTCTTAGGGATGAAAAATAGATATGCACAGAAAATTTCATAAGAATCGGTCCGGCCGTTTCGGAGGCAAACTCCTCCGATTCTTATGAAATTTATGTACAAGAAACACCGCGACACGAGAATTTTATATATTTAGATGTGTGAGGTGAAAATTAGTTGAATGTACATCTTATTTCAATGTGTTACTGTCAGGTAGGTACCGAGTATCGTGAAACCGGAAGATATTTTTTTACGTTTTGTTTTAAAATATACTGATTAAGGTGGGACAAATAGAAAAATATAAATATTGACTTCCTAAAGTTGGTACGCTGTCAAATTTAAAATCTGACCAATAATAAGGAAATCATTGAAATAAAAAAACTAAAGGGAGATTAAGTGTATCCTCTATGTATTATCAAATCAGCACATATAAATTCTACTATGAGTACATTTGCGTCGGAGCGTTAGGGTCGAGCATCCATCAGCGACGTTCAGGAATTGAGGGAAGTTGACCCTGCATTGGGATCTCGATTTTGGGTCATAGGGGATGCGAAAATAGGACAAGCTTCGTATATCAGAAATTCTTTTCATTTATTCTACCTATCGCCGTAACATAAGTACTTTCAAAGATATTTTGTTACGCTGTAAATATTGTGTTATGATAGATGTGTATTGGAAGCGTTGGAAATGACAATCACGTCCAAAAACGAAGACTAGGGTTCATCAGTATCGTTTGTTCCGCCTCTCAGCTTTACATAGTGTACTTTGATGTATGAACTTATTGTTTGTGGACTCTCGAGGTCGCATGGCGGTGAGTCGAGTCTCACGAAATAATTAACCAATTATAAGTTGGACTCGCACGCTAAGGATTTCACCAACATAGGGCATGTACGCAACGCTAGATGAATAGTTTATATTGTTGGTCCATGATTACTTATGTAACAAATGGACAAAGAAGAATTAGGATAAATATTCCTTACTATGGAACTCAAAACTCCGCGTTGCTATGCAATTATGTTATTTCATTATGTCAGGTAATTCTATCCACTTACCATCGAAGTATTGTCGATTTTACAATAAAGTAAAGCATTATTCGGACATGTTTTTAGTATGTAAAAATCTGACATATTTTTAAAATAGTAAGCCTCCTTATATATATTTAATATAAATTAGTTTCTTTAGTTCATCGCATTTTCTGCGAAAAATATGTAACGGTTATGTTTTTAGCAAAGCATCGGCTAACACGTGACGTGAGCAGTGGGTGCTCATATTTAGGGACCGAGGAAGTCCGAAACTAGTCGGAAAAACTCAGTTGACATAAACGAATCCCGGAAAGCCCATGTGAGTAATAAATTGTTTTGTTTTTAATTAACGGCTATCAAACGCTTTAATATATTGAAATACTGATTTGATTTGATTGAGACGAACAATCGAAGTGCGTCATCTCAGTAATCTTATGTGGAACTCTAAACAATTTTATAACAGTGAAAGTGAATACGTAAATATAGCATCTGTAATTTTTTTTTAAGTATAGCCGGCAACTACGCCTCTCCATACCAAAACACAATAAATTGCTTCAAGGAGGATTATGAGGGTGGCGGTGGGGGTACCTCCCCTGTCGAACTACATAAGTTCTACATTTATTATTGTTTATTTATAATTTTCCAGGTGGCACCTGGAAAATTATAAATAAACAATAATAGATTTTTCTAACTATTTTAATTTCCTTAAATAATTTGTGAAGTATACCACTCCGCTACGCACAGCCTACTTTTAATACATACACGTAAAGGATAACAATTACGTGCTATAAACGTGCAACCTTACTCCGTTTACAACCATGACAAATAGGACATGGCATCGTAAACGCGACCTCAATCTGAGCATGTTTATGGGGGCTTAAAAAGCCGTTTTATTTTCTTCTCTGAAATTGTCCTCATTTTAAAATCGGAATGGGCAAACTGCCTGCAGGCTGTAAGTTAAGTTTGTTAGTTGTTCTATTGTTAGCGATAAACGAGTTGCTATATATTCGTCGCTGATATGATTATAGTGCTAAGAACAAAGAAGTTACTGGAATACGCCCGGATTTGTTTCAGTCAAACTTATCTCTATTTTATGTCTGCAGTGCCAAGCTTATCGGTGGAGTTAGGGCCTTATGGTTTAAAGATGTATGATTTTTGGAATAAAAGAAATAAAGTATTACAATACATAAAATTTGTTTATTGATACAAAGGTTTATATCTTACATAAAAAATACTACTACACACGACAGCGATGATAAAGATTACGATCTCTCAAACTAGGATTTCGGTGTTCCAAACTTATGTGCGTGTCTTTGTTTCTCCAAATGGATTTGCGTATTGTAAATTGTTTAAAAACATCGCTAGAAAACATCTCATTTTTAAATGTTAGAAGTTTAACAATGCGCTCTTGGGCGGCGTAACGTAATATGACCTAAATTCTTTTCATTCTGATAGCAAACTCGTGTCTATCAGTGGGATATTGATGGATGAAAAATGGGTACTCAACCATGTCATAAGTAGTTATTATACCACTTCTTTTCAGTTCTTAGTTCTTTGGATTTACAATGCGCTCAAATGAGATAGTGGCTTTATTTCTGCTATATTATTAAAATATATTAATAGATATATAGATGTTACATATGCTCCTATTTGCAAACAGAACTGTATCCTTTAGAAGGGTACTGATATGTTATTGTGCCTGAAAAGTAACTGCAACACCTCGTTTAAGTGCAAATTTTATACGTACATCTTCAGACTTCTAAACATCAGATGCGAATGTTCAGTTCATACAATCGCTTTTCGGCTATCTATTCACAGTGAAGCATATTATCAAGAAACCTTATGCAAATGTTATTGTCCAACTTCATGTACTCCAGAACGTCAGAATACGATTTATTAATAGCTTTGTTTTTTTGTAAAGATAAAGTGTAGTTTTTGCTGAGAGCCATTTCTATATAGCCGAGGGCTTTGAAGTATGAGGAGTTTCTGTTTATTGTTTACGATGTACCGTTTAAGATAGATCAAGCTGAAGTTTTCTCGTAAAATTTGGAACATAACAAAGTGTTATCGCTTATATTAGAGCTTGCGATAAAACTTGTTTATTTCTGTTTGTTCTTGGTGGAAGGTGCTCCAGGTACGAATTAATAAGGCGTTTGTTTTAAACATTATTTCAGTAATTGTTTAAATACTGAAGGAAACGTGATTTCGCATTAAGGTGCTAGAATTGTATCATTTGTTTGACATCAACTCAAGACTTATTTTGCCAGGTAGAACTCGTGTAAATCGACCGGAGAGGTACCACCGCCACCCTCATCATCCTCCGTGAGGTTAATTTTGTATATCGGTTTGGAGAGGCGTGGTTGCCGGCTATACGTATACACCAGGCGAACATCTTAGTCCTCAGGGGTAGCAACGCAGCTGTGATCAAACTCAGGTATGATTCAATCGTACTTGGAAGTGATTAATGATATTAATGGACGACACAACGACGAGTGGTCTCACGTACCATTAGGTGGTCGGAATGCTCATTTGCTACCTGTATACGGTAAAAAAACGTCGGTTGTAACATTTATAGTCAAGCTTTAGTGTTTCTGCTTATGTCAGTAGACTAAATTATTTCAGACTGTTGTAATAACTTCACCAGATGGTGAAACCTGTGCACGGTTGGTCCGGGGTGGTACCATCATCATGTCCATTTCTGTAGCAGTTGGAAAGGTTGAAGCTTGTTGGTTTTACTTTTCTCTTATCCTTGTGGAGTTCTCATCTTGGTGGACTATTTAAATTTGTTTTTCTGTTCTATCTTACTTTTTTCTGTTCTATCTTATGAATTGCTTGATCACATTACGGAAATGAAATGCCAATTTTCGAGGAATTTTTAGCAAGATACCATTTGTAAGGTTTTCACAGCCTTCTACTCGTTTTCAACCTCAACCACAAACATCGAACATCCAAATTTTCAAATTAATATTTTTATAAGTAGGATTATTATCTCATTTATATACACAACAAAGGTTTTATCGTAAACAAGTTAAGCGACAGCTTCTGTTTATTCCAAGAACACAAGTTTATTTATTTTATGAATCTGTACCCTAAAAGTAATGGAATGTTTTAACGGAACCGTAAAGATCATTTCTGCCCCGATAAAAAGGGTCAGCCAAACAATATGACCAGAATGGTTATAACGCGACCCATATTAAAGCAACCTCACATTTTGTCACCTGAGAGAAATACGTGGGATTCGTTCATCGTTCATTTATCGTCGGTATTGTTGAATTGATGTTGGTTTGGAATAGGGATGTTATCATGTTATGGACCTCCGTAACCGTAACCGAAACTATCGGGTATCCGAAACAAAAATTATCTGTACCCATAACCGAATTCGATATAAAAGTTAAATTGAGACTCGGAATGTACATATTTATAAAATGTGTACATTATGATTTTAATATTAAAATTTTTCAAAACGTAATATCCGTCATTGAAATAATCCGAAACTAATGGATATTTCGAAATAATTTCGTATCCATAACCGTATCTGAAACCAATATAATTTTATTTATATATCCGTATCCACATTCAGATTCGAAATTGCATATCCCTAACACCCTGGTTTGGGATTGGATATCGAGTCTTACTTATTCGTATCAAGTACGTCTTAAGTAGCATTTACGTTGCAAGTATTAAGTATCATTTAAGTTGTGATATTTATCACATTTATGTCCTATTGTTGGATACTGGTCTCCTCTCACAACGAAAAGGATTTTGTGGACTTCATACAACCTTGAGATTTTTTGACAATTTCTTGACACGTGGGTTCTCTCGCGATTTTTTCTTTCACTGGAAAGAAAGTTATACCTAACTTGAATTTAAATCTGAATAATATAACCGTGTCTAAATAATATAATTTGAATAATATAACCGTGTATTCTTTGATTTAATTTCGGCGAAGTGAAAGATCGAATTCCCATCCTAGGCTACTTAAAATTTTATTATCTGGAGAAGAAAATATTTATAAATCGTCGGTAGTGTTGAACTAAATATCCATTTTCAACATCGAATCTTCCCTTGTTTTTTTTTAACGTATAAAGTTAGCAAACAATTATGCAAATTATCTCATGGTAAGTAAGATTAAATCATACCTTAGTTTGATCACAGATGCGTTGCTACCCCTGAGGACTTACATGTTCACCTCGTGTATAAGTATAGCCGGCAACCACGCTTCTCAAAACCGAAATACAAGAATTACTTTTCAGAGGATTATGAGGGTGGTGGGGGTACCTCCCCGGTCAGACTAAACGAGTTCTACTCTCTGGCAAATTGTCTTAATTAAGCACGTCTATACGTCAATTAAATATGAATACTTCATATTTCACTTAAGCGTATTTAAATTTCATATTTTTTCATCTCGAGAGAAATACGTTGAACATTTAGCGTCGATACTATTGAACTGATGTCGGTTTGGAATATCAAATTCTATTAAGGATCACTTGGAGAATCTGGTCATCTGGAGAAAATAATGTAGTTATACTAATGAACTCAATATTACTTTGACAATAATGACTATTGAGTCATTATTATCTATTAAGTAAATTTGTCAAATTACTAATGTGTTTGAATATCAAATTAAATGAAATGATTTATCTATCAATAGGAATAGTAGCGAAGGACGTGGTAGCAGCCAGCAGGAACGTCGCCCGCAGTCCTCATATTCGTTAAATGCTCGTGATTGTGCGTCGGAACGGATCTGAAGAATAGTTGATACCGTGTTTCAGTCTTATGTTATAAATGTAACGATAACAGGTTCAACGAGTGCAGAGAATTTAAATTTCCAAGAGTATGTGTGTCGTGAACTTCCCAAGGAACTTAAAGCTTTTTAGCATAACGTTTCTTTTTCCTTCCTTTTAAATTTTATTTTTTATTATAATTATTATAATTTAATGTATTTTTAAATTAAACTTAAGTTATTATAATTTTAGTTGTAATCTTTTTATTTCTTTTTTATTGTTTCGTAGAAAAAAATTCTACGTCTTTTCTTTGGTTTTATTATATTATGTCGCAAATACCTGGTCAGAACAACGTGTCAGCAACCAATAGCCATAGTAGTGGCACATCATTTGACTTAGTTCAATGCCCATACTGCTCCCAACTTAAATATTTCAGAGGTCGTAGAGGACTTAATATTCATATTGGTAAATCTCATAGAAATTCACAGACTTCATTAGTAAATTTACATACCTCATCTGTAATAGATACTTCAAATAATGCTTCATCTGATGAAAATATTTTTTGGAAATATCTGTATAAATTAAAAACATCCATTCCTTTAGTTAAGCGCATCCCACGAGGTGCTCGTATTACAGTAGCTACAAAATTATCTCAGGTAATTAAAAATGTTCTAAAAGAAAATTCTAAAAAATGTTGGGAGCAATTTTTCACTTTTTCATATAACGTTTTACATGCTTCGACAGATTTTTCTGCTAAACAAATCTCCATCACTCAAAAAATTAAAAACAATTGTTCACAATCGCAAAATTTTAGTAATATTTTGGATTCATGTAGACAATACAGGCCTTCATCATTATTTAATTTAGTGGAAAAAAAA
>DWNR01003180.1:0-12069 GCA_018250455.1 Polygonus leo | reverse complement strand
TAGCCACTTACCATCAGGTGGACTGCATGCTCGTTTGCTACCTTGACACAATAAAAAAAAGATTGGTAGACACAGCACTCTGAGGTAGATTTGAAAAACCGATTGAATAACCTTTCTTTTTAAAATTTCTAAACCACACACACATACACACACACACACACACATCATCACGCCAAATCCCTAACGGGGTAGGCAGAGAGTACTAAGCGCCAAACGGCACGGTTCTGGCATGCTTGCCTAGCTTCTTCCACTTTCATAACTCTCCTCGTACAAACACGCCGATTTCGGAGACTCTTGACACCTCCTTCCACATTCGCATTGCTGAGCCGATTTTTTTATTTAATTTAAAAAAATAATGGAGTTTATATAACATATTTGTTCGAAAAAAAAACTAACTATAAAATACTATTAACTCGTAAGTAAGCTTTATCATATTTATCATGAGGATACGAAATATTACAACAATATTATCGGTATTATATTTCTGTATTCATTGTATATCATAATAGAATGAAAGTAATTTCTATAATTCGTAATTTTACGTCGAGTAAACCGTATTAGAGTATGTACCTATAAGCTACAGGCCTCAATATTACTTGATATCAAACATATTATTTCCGAAAATATTGTGAATGTCTTCTACATGTAGACAATGATACTTTTTACAAATAAAAAGTAAATAAGTAGCAGTTGAAATATTTTTTTTAATCTGACATGAATTTGTACGTGTTACATTTTTTTTTAACCCTAAAATAATCCAATATTACTTAAGGGCTAATACTCATAGTAGTAGGGCTCAAAATGTACGTAAAAATACCCATAGTATTTTTAATCAAAAAATTAAATATTTAAAAAACAAACTACAGTGTAAAATCTCTTCTTTTGGGAACTTTACATATTAGTATATATTTAAATATTTTGGTAGCTCCATAAATTTACCGCTGTTGAAGCAAAAAGATTTAAGCAATGTTATTAACATTGCTTAAATATCTTACTCTCTCTTTTGCTATACTATACTATACTCTCTCTTTTTATTGCTCTTACTTTTTAACTACACAAATATCAAACAAATTAGTATAAACTTAACATGAATCAATTGGTTCAATGGCAACCAATTTAAAGTTCGCTATACCAGCAGAAAGGCCTTACATGCCAATGTTGACAAACGACACACAAGCCATCTCTATACGCCGAGTGCGTACCGTTCCCACACGAGCCGCGAAGCAATAAATCTGTAAGCACCTGTCGTTGCTCGCACATAAATCTACCGCCGCTAATACACCGCATTAAAATGCTCGAGGCAACGACTGCGTAAGAGATTACTACAATCTTCTAGGACTGGTTCCGTACCAAAAGGGGGCCAACCGGATCTTCAGACTTAAATGTCCGTTATTCGTCCGTAACTATGACTCCTGAACCATAACAGATGGAAACTTGATGTGTTTTACAGTGTGTATATAAAAGATTGTAACAATTGTAACCTGTCCTAAAAGATTGTAACAATCTACAATCTTTTAGAACAGGTTCCGTACCAAAATTATGTCAATAGGACCTTCACACGTCGCTCTCCGTTGGGTCGTCTGTAACACTGCTATGTCTCCTAAGCGGTACCAGATGGACATGAACATTTGATATTTTTAGTGTGTCTAATACTATGCAAAGATTTCTTGTAAAAGACGACACCTGATTGCTACCCATAATTTTACTTATGAACTTAACAAATATCGATCTTTAGAACCTCTTGGAGTTCCACTTTCACTCACTATTCCTCTCAATGTAAAGGCCCTAATATAGTATCGAATGTAGTAGCACGTCCTCCATACAAATAAATACCGTTTTCACGGTACAAATCTAAATCTATACGTTTCCAATATTTACCCGAACATGTCACGAACACAGTGTATACACGCAAACAAGAAATAAATCGTTATTCGTTCTTTTTACAATGTTATTTGAAAATATAGTATAGTGCAAGCTGAAAAGTATGTAACAAAATGCATCACGGGTGTATGTATCGAACTTTTCGAGTTACTTATCAAAGGGAAAGTTCAAAAACTAAAACCCGACTACTAAAAAATCACACTCGCGCTCTAAAAAGTATGAAACAAGAAAATACTCTCATCTGAAATTGTTACGTACAAACTATTCAATGTTTATTTCTATTTAATAATAAAATAACATGTGTTTATATTAAACATATTTATAGTGATATTCAAAGGCATTGTCATATTTTTTTTACTTCATGACTTTTTGTCTATACAGGGTGGTATTCCTAAACCCTAATAGGTAGACTTGAAATATTTACAGAATATGTATAACTATGATCGCCACAACAACAAATACTAACAAAAATAAATAAAACTGTACAAGCGATTTTGGTGTTTTAAGCTCAAATTCCGAAGAACTTAAAATATATATCCTATAACTATAACATAGCCTATAAGCATAAAAAAGCAAATACTTGTAAACAAAAGAGAGCCCTCACACTAGGCCTTCAGTAACAACAACAACATCAAAATAAGAAAATGCTACAAATGCATCCCAGAATTAGTTGATTGGGAAGCAAAATTTTTAATTCGTATTTCGTTGTAACGAATACATGTAAAGAAATAGAGTGCTATAAGAACAAAAGTAAACTTGTCTATCACTCCACTTAGTCTTATTCCCCACTCGTGTTTCGTGAAACATATTTAAAAGCCAAGTGGCGTCTAGCAAATATGAAACCAGATCAAGTTTTTATCTGCTTAGGGTACCGTTGGTTTTTTTTTATCATATAACGGTAGCAAACGAGCATGCAGTCTACCTGTACGATTGAATCGTATCTGAGATTGACAAAAGATGCGTTGTTACCCTTGAGGACTGGCGTTCGCCTCGTTCGTAACTATAGCAGGCAAGCGAGCCTCTCCAAACCGAATCACAAGAATTGCTTCACGGAAGACTATGAGGCGCTGGAACCTCCCCGATAAAACTACATGAGTTCAACCTGGTAAATATAAATAAAAAGCAACTCCAAACTAGGTGTTCCAGATCTCAACAGTTTGAGAAGTTGAGACAAGTTGAAGTGACCGAAGTAGTTAGTTTCACAGATTGTTTCAAAATAGCCAGAGGTTAGGTAAATATCTTACAAGGACACCTAAGTTCAGTTCTCGTAAAAGGAAAGGTAAATGTTAGGTCATCTAGTATTCAATAGTTTGAAGGTGTTTTATTTCGACCTGTCCTTGTACGTCTTCGAACCTGTCGTTAATACGTTGACATGTTGTCAATTTCAAATAGGGTCGAAATCCAGATAGATAATAGCGTTCCTACCTTAGAACTAAATTGTTCATCTCGTATGTAAGGGTTTCCTGCACGCATGCCATTCCAACCGAAATATGCCATCTAAAGTAGATATTCGATATTTAAAAAGAATAAAACAATAAAATTTTCTACACTCAGCACCACATTAGAATTCCCTGAGTCATTCAGTGGGTATCATGGACAAACCTAAGACGAAGGCATAAACGCTCAGACCGAGAAATCTAAATTAATCATTCAAATATTTTATCGGATCGAACCCAGGGTCTTCAATGTATCAAAGGCAAAATGACCGCTGCACCACGCGTATCGTCAATCGAAAAATATTTAGTGTAATACAAACTTTTGCTTGTACGGAACACTTCTTTAGTACCCAGGTGAGCTCGCACTTGACGGAATTTTTTCACACTTTGTACCAAGTCGGGAATAAACAAGAGCTGTCAGAAAGCCAAGTTTACGTTTAGTGGAGCCGAGTAAAGTTTTTTAAGCTCGTAAAACAAAAGATTCTCCAGCACACAAACGGTGCATTTTTAAACGATAAATCTTGCGAAACTAAACACTGCTTCACAGTGAGAAGGTGTTACTAGATTTTGTTCTTTGTCTATCTTATCTAGACTCATTAGGGAAAGTGTTGCTTTTAGCACTATGTGGATCTTTGAAATCATACATTACCACTACTAGGATTAACATTTTCTTCAACAAACCTATTTTTGTGCAGTGGGTACCATAATACTATTACCACATACGCGATACTACCCTGACCGAAATAGAGATAAATAAATGATCAAAGTACAGATGTACTTTAGTCCGGAGAGGTGAGAACTGAATTATTAATTTCCATGTAGTATATTAAAATATATAGAACGATACACGATTTGGACCTAACACAAAAGTAAATATTTTTATAAGGGAGGTACTAAATCGTTTTATTCCGAAACAACAGATTATATATTAAAGTAATGTTTATTTTAACAATAAAGTTAAAAAAAACTGAAATCTGATCTTAACTTGAAAAAAATTGAATTCTATTCTGTTCAAAAAACATAACCCTAAATAGGTAAACGTAAGTATTAACAAAACAGTTCCCGTCATGATTTTATTTAAACGTAATGGAAGATGAAAACATTTTAGTCATAATTTGCTTCACAAAATATATCAACGTCTTCATTTCCAAACGCTCGAAGGCTCCAAGTTAAGTACTAAAAGCGGCCATATTAAACGACCAGTCGGTACAATAAATGGCGAACAAACACATTTACATTAGTTCGCGTAATGTCCCACATTAGGGACCATTGCCTCGAACGAGATAATATAGGAGATCGGGCGAAAGTAGGCACCGATTTTGTTGAATACTACCGTCCTCTAATTTTTTTACTTGGCCCATTTGCCTGGATCCACTCCAGTGTCTTTAATTACAGAGTGTTTTTATTTATTTACAGAGCATATCGTTTTGAAAAATTATTTCATTAATAGTGAAATATTGTTTTGTTTAGATTTGATGCGCGGCATCAAAAAAGTTATAAAAATAATTTAGATACAAAACAAAATTTTTTGCAATTTTTTTTGAGTTAAATAATGACCAAGCCGTTATATGTCGCTGTTGCATCAACTAAAGTAATTACCTACATACTAGCTAATCAGCTAATCAGCTATGACTAGGACTCATTTATTAGGTGGCGAAATAGATATTAGGGACCATTGCCTATATAATATCTAATATAGGAGATCGGGCGAATATTTACAGAGTGTTTTTATTTATGTACATAGCACAACAATAAGAATTATAGGAAGTATTATAAGAAGCAATAGACGAACTTTCTACAGATGTCGCCAATGCTTTATGAAAACTCATATAATTCTAGACTATGGCTACTCTACTATATGAAAAAAAAAAATTCATGGAATTAAAATAAAAAAACCATTGCCTCGAACAGGATAACATAAGAGATCGGTCGAAAGTAGGCTTTGTGTTTCTTGAACACTACCGCCCTCTAATTTGTTTACTTGGCCCATTTGCGTGGATTTACTCGAGTGCTTTTATTTGCAGAGCTCGTCGTGTTGAAAGATTACGAGTATCGTATCAAGACTAATATTGTCTTTTGTTAATATTGTGCGCGGCGACAAATGATCATTGAAATAGTTCCGATGAATTATATAACTTGTATAAAAAGTCCTTGTGTTTTATTATGAGATAATAAGGTCCAAGTATTGGAACATAATATGCATGAATCGTTAATAGATGTTGCTTTTAATGCATTAAGAAAACCAAAGTAATTCTAGACAATAATCAGTTCCCGAAATGTCCTATATTAGGGACTTGGAAAAATGAGTTATTTAAAACTTAATGTGATCATAAAGATATATGATAATATATGAAATTAAATGATTAATTTATTGCACAAATTATGTTAAATTGCAAATTACAACACAATTTGAGACCTTGGCGGTATTGCAATATTATTTTTTATTGCAGCGTGTGGAGCAGTGTTTATCCGACCTAACATTACCACCGCTTCGCAAGGTGTTATTTTTATGGAGAAGAAGCGGCGCAAGAAACACCATTTGTAGAATTTTCAATGAAATATTTTCTCAATTTATTTTTAAATAAACTCTCGCTACTTATTTCCTTTAGATAAATGATAATGTAGAGATAATAAAGAGAGAGATGATAATATAGAGATAGTGCAAGAGTAGGCAATGTTTTTGTTACACACTACCGCCCTCTAACTTGTTTACTTGGCCCATTTGCGATTTGCATCCACTTCAGTACTTTTATTTACAGAGCACACCGTGTTGAAAGATTATTTCTTTAAGACAAAGTTATTATGTTTTGTTTATTGTACATGACAACAAAATAAATCATACATTGAAATCGATCTAATTTTAATAAAAGTACGTTGTAAAAACTTGTGTTATAATATGACAAGCTGACCAGCGCAACTTCGTTTGCGTCATATAAGAGAGAGTGGGTCACATTTTCCCATTTTTTGCAACATTTTTCGTTGATACTCCGCTCCTATAGGACATAGCGTGATGTTATATAGACTACTCAATCATCAATAAATGGACTATTCAACAAAAAATATTTTTTCAATTCGAACTAATAGTACCTGAGATTAGCGCGTTCAAACAAACAAACAAACAAACTCTTCAGCTTTATATTATTATTACACATGTAGATATTAAGGTCCAATTTTTTTTCAAATAATAATAGACAAACCTTTATTATATGTTGCTCGCTATTCAAAATAAAAAATCGCTCACCAAATCAAAGAATTACTTTGATTTGGTGAGCGATTTTTTATTTTATTAAATCTAATTAATTATTTAAACTACGTAGTTTGTACTCGTATTATAACTCAATTGTACATAGAGTTCATTACAAATTTCTACGGACGGCAGTGGACAGCGCGCTCGTTTGCTACCTTTTTAGTATAAAAATATCTAAAGCCTATCCACAAGGTTATCGAACGAGTTTCGTACAAGCCAATTTACTAGTTATGTATATATGCCGCATAGCAATTTACACCTTCTGTAAACTGTGACCCGAAAGCAGGCGCATGTGGTAGATTACACTTTAAGGTGCAACGCACATTGGGAGTTTTAAGCTTTGATTTAAGGATAACATTACATTACTTATAACTAATTCTTGTTTAGAAATTATTTTAGTATTAGATTTGAGAATCGAATTTAAATCTTTGTTTTGGTCCAATCAATTCCTGTGTACTGTGAACCGAATGCAGACGCATGAGGTAGATCTGTTGTACATCTTCGGTAGATGTGTTCTCATAGTATCGGACAAGCAACTTTAATAAATTTAGAAAAATTAAAAAGTAAAATTAACGAAATATATTATTATTTTTATAATACCCGATGGTACAAGTAAACATGCTAGCCATGACCTGATCTACGTAAGAGTGCAAATTTGACCATCACTGCAAATTCATTGGGTTCATTTGATTATCTCTGTACATCGTACAATATAAATTTTCCTATTAATTTATGGCATTACGTATTTGCATAAAGGCTACTGCATTCATAATACAAACTTTCCAGGTGGTAGAACTCATGTAGTTCGACCGGGGAGGTACCACCGCCACCCACACAATCCTCCGTGAAGCAATTTATTGTGTTTCGGTATGGAGAGGCGTGGTTGCCGGCTATACTTAAAGCGCGAGGCGAACATCTTAGTCCTCAGGGGTAGCAACGCATCTGTGATCAAACTTAGGTATGACTCAATCGTACTTGAGGATGATTACTGATGTCCGTGGGCGGCAGTGGCCACTTACCATCAGGTGAACTGCATGCTCGGTTGCTACCTTTACAAAAAAAAAAAATATGCAGACTCGTGTTTAGCATTTAAGGCGGTCAGTATTATGAGGTAAGTAACATTAAGAGTTTTATTATGTTTCATTAATTGTCTCAGTATGCATTGCACCTTACACTGAACATGCCGGCTGCATAACGATATTTTGCTTTACGCGTCACGTGTTTTAAACGAAGCATTTTTACAGCAAGCCTCGCTGTGTGCGAATTTACTTTTATGGTGGCATCACTTATTCTAGTTTTTATTTTCTACACATTCACAAAAGGCTGGCTATACACGATTTAAGTTATGCGTGTAAAGCTTGCGACTAAATTGTGTACGTATTTGTCGTACAAAAACGGTGGCATTTATTTATTAATGCTTATAATAAGAAATATTGGTAATAATATTGTAATTATTTGTAATAAAATGTATTTAATTGTGATTCATAATTCGTATAGATTGGACAAGATGATGATGATATATACGATGTAATAAGCATGTAATTACAATAAAAAACAAAATATATAAATGAGCCAAGAGAACGCTTTATATGAAACTAAATTTAATTTTGGAATCGTCTTCAAACATAAAAAAAAGTTCTAGGGGTATCTCCTATGATTGTGAGAAGTGTATGATTGAAACTTGCCAACTTTAAAATTTTACCTTATCTGTGGAATCTAACATTTAAATTTGAAATTCTCGGCTACTTTCCAGTTTTTCTTGATTGTTGAATCGCGTAAAAACCAGCGGCGGTAGCCAACAAACGAACGGTTATTTTTGTGCGAGCCGGTTGTAGTTGTCGTTTTGCGGAAATTTTATCCGGGTGAGGGGTTTCATGCATATTTTAGTGCCCGCACTAAACATAGCATGAGTTATCGGGTGTTTTTGGAGCGAAAGTTCACTAGCCAAATATTTTTAATTCTTTAAGTCAAAAGGCAGATGGGACACCTGCTTATTTTTTTTAAACTAGCCAGATTACATTTTAATAAATATTTCTCATTCGATATATCACGCTAATGACGCAGAAACTGATGATCAATGTATTCCTTGGCTATGGCTTGGTATTCTCCTACGCTGGTGTTATTTTTGTGCGAGCCGGTTGTATTTGTCGTTTTGCGGAAATTTTGTCCGGCTGAGGGGTTTTATGCATATTTTAGTGCCCGCACTAAACATAGCATCGGTATCGGTAAGGTATCGGGTGTTTTTGATGCGAAAGTTTAGTAGCCAAAAAAACCGAGCGAGACCGGTGATTTTCGAAGTGCAAGGGCATCAAACGAGTAAGTACCTAGTTTGCGATAAGCGGACTTGTTTATAGTAGAAATGTACTATAAACAAGTCCGCTAAAACAACAACAAGTAAGTAACAAGTAATTAAAGAGAACAAATGCGCCTAAATCCATATCCATATCGGTATCCATAAATTAGTGGTCACTCCCACCAAGGGACATATTCTGTAATTAATCCAAGTATTATGGAATGGTACCTGAGGTTTGCCACGTATGTGTTGCCATCACTAAGGACTAAGATCTTCGCTTCGTGGGTAATCATGTTCGTCATGCATATTTTCTTAATTACTGTATTGTATTATTGATGTTTCACATCTGCCAGGCGACGACTGTTTTTGTAATTAACTTGTTCGGAATAAATAGGTAGGTAATTAACTATTTGTAATAGTGGAGTATCATTTTGTTTCATTTCAGGTATACGGGATTACTTAATTTTATTCCATGGAACTGGTTAAAGCCAGTTCACGTATTTTATAATAAAGCTATTTGAACAAAATTCCCCGAAACGATACATTAATTTACGAATAATTTCTCTTCAATATTTCTAGAACAAGCCAGCCATACGATCAATTTGATAATTTACGATACGAAATTGAGTACCGATACGAAATTTTCACGTCCGTACAAATATTTTATATCCAACATACAGCAGTAATATATCGCTAAAATAAAATGGCATCACATTGAAACGGTCTGTCGCTGTCACCCATTATCCTAACCACAAACGAACAGATAAATATCGCTCTAATTTCGGGCAGCCGTAAACATCCGATTATGGGCATCCGAAGATTTTTATTGATCATCCCGTACCTGTAACAAGGAAAGAGCATCTTTAAACGTTAGTAGCTATAAAGAGTAACGCATATAGAGGCATTCGGAGGCGCTGTTGTGATGTGTTGATAGTGTAGTGCTCTGGAACTAAATGAATTAAGAAATGTTGGTTCCTATCTAGTTTTAAAGAATTTAAAAAGATTCTTGAGTCAATTAATAACTTTTTGTACATTTGTTACGCATAAGTTGTAGCCGTTGTGAACAAACTTTGAGCCCTTTATATTGAATAAAGGGTAACTCTAAGGTAACGCAGAGGTAACATGAGCATGCCACCTGGTGGTAAGTGGTCACTGCCGCCCATGGGCATTAGTAATGATTTCTGCGTATGATTGAATAGTACCTGCGTTGACCAAAAATGCGTTGCTACGCTTGAGGACTAAGATGTTCGCCTCATGTTTAAGTATAGCTGGCAACCGCAATTATTAAAAAGAGTATCAGAATAAGTTTACAAAATGAAACTTGCTTGTTATGCTTACACTAATGCGGGTCTAGTTCTTAAACGACAAAAATGTTATTAATTTGATTTGAAAAAAATATTCGATAATATAAGAGAGTTATGGTTTTCAAACAGTGTAACTATAACTCATAATCGCAAAAGGAGCATGAGTTTATCCTAAAAAAACAGAATATTCTTAAAAACCTTCAATAGTTTTTGCTTAACTAAAACTAATAACAATATAGGTAGATACCATTAGTTTACTACCAAAATATCTGGATAATCACGCTAAGTACAGTCTTTCAAAACAATGCGAAATATTTTCCCAAAGCAAGTCCCCGACTTAGACAATTTGATAAGTGGGCGCGAAGTTTTCCGAGATTGTAAAGCAGTTTCGGTGTTGTCACGAAATGCGAACCGACTACAGTTTAAAGTCATCACAGTTTAATTTAATTTAAAGCAAAGTCATTCCTGAATAATATTTTGTTCATTGCGTCTCTTTTGAAGTTCTTATACAGTTCGAGGTTTTCAAAGAGTTCTAGTTTAAGTTTTAGCATTTTATTTTAGGTTTTCAATTACTTCACCGCGCTATGCAGTATTTAAATTTATTTAATACTTACTTTTACTGAATGTCTGTTTGTCAAACATTGTATAATTAATTTTAGTGTATCAATCTAGCATCGGACTTTTGTTCACATTATACGCAACTGGAGAATGGTTTTAATTTGTGCTCAAGAATAGTTATTAGATTTTTTAGGATAGTTTTTAGACAAGGATTTTTTTTAGATTGATTAAATTTTGATTTAAATAAAATAACTATATAATAAATTAAATAACTATATAATGTACAATGTTTTTCTTAAAGAAGGAGAAAAACTTATAGAGTATGTTCATTATCATCAGTCATAACTTCTGCAGATGTTATAAATGTTCTTACTCAACAAAAGTATTTTCAGCAAAAATAAACTTATCACGATACTCCAATAATAAATGTAGTTAGCGTAAGTAATTTAAACAAAATAATTATCACGTTCATTCAGACGTAAAATTGCCAACACACATTCGGAACACGTTAAACTTTATTACGCCGTATTGTTACCTGAGAAGTACGAGATTCGCATCGAATTAAACAATTGGACTCGTGCGGATCTCGGAGTGTCTTAAACTACGGGCAATTAAACAAATCCGCAATCGTGATTCGCTAGGCACCCTCTCACCTACGCTCGTAATTAAACCACCGAATCCGCGAGGCGAGCGTCGACGCGCTAATATAATAAAGCCAGTATAAACCGCTCTAAACCGGTTTAATATCAAGAGGGGGATAGCTCAACTTTTCGCCGTGGTCGGGCGCATTACAACTTACAACCGGGCCGGATTAGCGCGGGTGTGTACTCAGCTTAATACTAGTTTCTTTGTTTGTGTTTTGTGTGTACTTGGCAACTTTATAACGATGATGGCTCTTGGAATTGAGATGGGCGGGTGTGGTTACTAACTTTATTATATGTGACGTTGCTTCGATGAAAGGTTACTCTGGATATCAATTTTACAAGTACTTACGAGTAATGAGTTAATTTGATATTTATCTAATACAATTTCAGACTATTTTTATCGATTCTACAATTTTAGTATCTCTTTTTATATCTACGTCTATCTTTATATCTATTCCTGAATAGTCTTTTGCTAAAGCAAAGTAAGAGGTAAGCCTCTTACGTGAGAGTAGGTTATGTTATTTTCTATAAGTTGCGGAGATGGCATTCCCTGTTATTCACCGGGACGATATTTATCAACAACATAGTTTGTACAAAATATATGAGGAAACAAATATTATTATTCCCTAAAAAATTAAATCAATCCTTTTATAATACTCACTATTTTCTATGTACTTCTGGGTATGATTAATATTTTTATTAAATG
>DWNR01003179.1:0-12070 GCA_018250455.1 Polygonus leo | reverse complement strand
CAAATCCCTAACGGGGTAGGCAGAGAGTATCGAGTGCCAAATGGCACGGTTCTGACATACTTGCCTAGCTTAATTCACACTTATGTTTATAACTGAATCAGGAAGATCCCAAATTCAACTTCCACGCGGCATTATTCGAATTAATAAATTAATCAATTACTTTTGATGAGGAAGTCATCGTAAGGCACCTACGCCTGCGTTGTCTACAACCCTACTACCCTCTACCTAGCAATGCGCACTTGAAGTTTGTATGGTGATGATTATGATAATTATTGAATTAGTGTAGTAGGTATATTGTTACCTACTAATATATTTTAACCGTACCAAATTACGTATCCAAATTACTTACTGTTACTGTTATACTGTATCATTAATAGTAACACAAATTTTAAGACCCTACCTGGCTACTAAACTGTAACACCCTAATGGCTATCATAAACAAATATAATATTTTCGCGCCAAACCAGCAATCAAAGTAATAACTTACATTTGTACATTATCGTCCATCCACACGGAGATGGTGGTAAGAAAAATTAAAAAGAAAATTGAAATTAGTGCTACACGTCTTATCTGTCAGGAATTTATTTATATAGCGACGGTCGCAGGGTTAGCTCAATAATTCTCGAAGATAGTGGTAAGGTTGGCAATTTTAGCCTAATACGAGTAATTAAAATATACATGTAATTAAGTGCTAATGACATGTAAATGTTCGTTTGTTTGTTTTATCGTATAAAGGTACCAAACGAGCATGCATTCCACCCGATGGTAAGTTGTCACTCCGGCCCATGGATATTAGTGATCATCCCCGAGTACGAATAAATCGTACATGAGATTGACCACAGACCCGTTGCTAGCCTTGAAGACTAAGATGTTCGCCTCGCGTGTAAATATAACCAGCCAACACGCCTCTCCAAACCGAAAAACAATAAATTGCTTCACGGAGGATTATGAGGGTGGCGGTGGTACCTCCCCGGTCGAAATACATGAGTTCTATCACCTGCCAACATTAATTGTTACCAACCCAAGTAGGTACTATTGAATTGTATCAGAAGTTGTCAACAGATGCATTTTTACTTCAGAGGTATCTAAGATGTTCTCCTCATTTGTAAATATAACCGACAACGTCTACCGTCTACCGTCGTCTACCAATAGGAAAACGATTATTGTGTTTATTAATATTTCTCGTTTCAATAACTTTTTCGAGTCTGTCTGTTAATAAGTCAAATGTTTGTACTTATTCAGTAGGGAGTAGCCATAATATTTTATATATATTCTACCATCCTTCCTCCACAGTATAGTTAGTAGTTTAAGTGGCGTCTGGTATTGGCCGTTTAACAAGTTCTACCACCTGGCAAAATCATCCATTATCGATAAAATAGGACATAGCATAATTAAATAAAAAATCCATTTACATAGAAAACACTCGACAGCCCTACGAGCTGAATAAGCGCGCCTCAATAAATTGAAATTCGATATTGATATAAATATGCGCGTCCGTACGTGACGACATGCGACGTCGTATGTGTATTGCGCCCGGTTTTACCCGTATTTATTGCAGCTACCTTAATTACTGCACTTGGCGACACTTATGAACACATTTCACTACGACTTGTTTATATATAGATATACTGATAAATAGGCTCTCTAATGTTACTAAGTAGTTATCGACTTCGCCTGGATTTAATAATCTATCTATCTGTTACTAGAAGTTAAAATAGCTATCGTTGGTATGTATCTGTCAATTTATACCAGTAAGGATAGATAGGTCATTGAAACTGGGTGAGTTGATGTGATAGATGGAAGGTAGAATTTACGGGTGAACGTTGCTCTATCAATCCAATATTTTAGCCACGTAGCCGTTGTTTTGCATCACAGCACAGAAGACGTATCACCGCCACTCTCCAACCAAACTCCTGTTTGGTTTGAAGAGGCGAGGTTGCCGGCTATACTTATAGTCCATAGCCTTCCTCAATAAATGGACTATTCAGCACAAAAAAAAGTTTTTCAATTCGATCCAGTATTTTCTGAGATAAGCGCTTTCAAACAAACAAACAAACAAACTCTTCAGCTGTATATTATTGGTATAGATATAGAAGTATTATTATTTGTTCAGGTATTATTATTTATTCATTATAATGTCCTTTATTCATGAAGAAATTAAGATTTGCATTAAAAAGCGCCTTTCTGATAGATAGCTCTCGAACTCGGTCTCTAAAAATATTACTCTAGCCCTTCTTTCCCTTGCTTTCTCAGATTAAAAATGTCGACTATAAAAATTAATTAAAAGGTAACCTAAATTTGAAAGCACGGAAACTATGTCACCGTCCCTCACATATTCTGTATAAAGTCAAAAATTGGAAACTGCTAACCTAATAAATAATTCATAGCGATAATTGACTGTTCGAAAATTGCAAAAATATTCTCGTTTTAACTGAAAAGTGGCTTTAATCAAAATACTTTGCCGCGTGCGGTAATTATAGGCAAATTGACGAAGATGCGTTAACAAGGTGCGGAAGAGAGGACATTTTTTATATGAGACCCTATGGGTGCCTATCACACTATACTGTAACCGTTTTTCATTATGTTTTTTTATATCGTGTTTAGTATGTTCTCACTGTAAACTGTGTTTTAATTACGTGTGGAGGTCCTCTACCGTCTAGTTCGCTCGTACGTTTGTAACATGTATAATGGAGAAAGAACTTGGTCCCGAAATATTACCAGAGCGATATGACATTGAGGATTTTCAAAAAAAATTGTTGAAAGAACTCTCCTTGAAGAACGTCTATAAATAAATTGGTGATTCGACAGGCTTTATAGAATAACACCATGTGTTTGATTATTGCTTGAATTATAGAAGTCATTTCGGTGTGTTTTTTCATGTACTTAGAAATAGCCCCCACACTTTTAGCATTTAATAGTATTTAAATATTTATAAAAAAGAGAGAGTTGGAACTTAGACCAACATCTTTACTTCTATGAAACTTAAATATTCATCTTTTTTCCTTAACACACTTGGTTAGTAACAGTAGCTTACTTTACACCGTCGAAATTAAATCAGACCATATTAGAATAAAATTATTATTGCCAATAAATCATTTAACTTGTACGGTGTGAGCTGCAGTCTGATAATTGACCCTTAACATTTTCAGAGGTGTTAAAATTTAAGAAGAATCCTTAATTGCTGATAGCCGTTTTCCCGAAAGTCATACTTTACCACAAATTAACACTTTACTGACAGTTAAACAATTACTAAAGGTGCCGCTCAGGGGTGCTATGAACACCCAAAAGCAAGCACACGATTAATATACTCATATATTCAACAAAACAAGAAGTTAAGATTTTTCTTCAGCTGAGAAACAAATCACTAAATTTTTTTAGAAATCTTCTTCTATCCTTAAAGCAAAGGAGTATGAAGTACACCTGATGGTGAGTGGTCACTTCCGCCTACGATAATTTTTAATGTAACCCTAAGTACGATTGAATGAAACCTGAACACGACCACAGAAGCGTTACCATCCCAGAGGATTAAGTTTGCCTCGTATGTAAGTATAGCCGACAACCACGCCTTTTCAAGATCGAAATACAAAAATCTCATCACGGAGGATTATAAGGTCTGACTACCCGTGTTTTAGAACCTGCATACTCGATAGTATACTATCGCCCTTAGACATTTGAAACTAAATAAATGCCGCCCTTAGACATTTAAAACCCACGCTTTTCGAAATAATACCCAAATTGAGAAAAAGCCATCGCGAGGAAGCACAGATTCAGATTTGTAGACAGCACCGAACTGAATAAACTGAATAAACTTACCAGGTATCTACATACCTAACTTACCTACTTACATAACCTATAACTAACTTACCTACACAACTAATAGTATACCTACGTATTTTTGCGACATCCATCATGGAAAGGGAACCTAGCGTGAGACGCCAAAATCATAATCACGCTGCTTGCCTTTCCAACTTGATCTTGCTTGTGTGACCAACTCAAATCAACCAAAATTAAATCAATTTAGATATTTGATGTTAAGAGTTTTCTCAACCATCCATCCATTGAATCATGGATTTATCGGAGTCGCAGCCTAATAATTGAGTACTTCGTGAAATTAAAACAGTATATGTACACTGTACACTGGTATCCCAAAATAATTCCAACTCCTAAACTAATTATTAGCAAGATTTTTGAACTTCACAACTCGGACTCACATGTTATTATTACACCAAGCTCCCTCATTAACATCGTAATTCTTACGGAACCCACTTAGCGTAATAAACGTGTTCACGTACGAAATTGTGAGGCGAAAATAATAAATTTCCCGAAATATTCCCGTGGCACGATTATGACACTTAATTGAAAATTCGGTTATCGATAAGTAAAGGTAAGTACTTTCGTAGAAAAGCGTTGAATCAGGGCTGACAGACAGAAGGATTTAAAGAATGGTGCGTTTTTTTGTATCAATCAGACTTTTTCATTCAGTATCAATCAGACTTTTTCATTCAAACCAATCAAAAAGAATTATCGCAAGTTTTCTAATTACGAAAGAATAATGTTATTTTAAATAACTTAAGTTTTCAATATATAATATTCGGAGGTTTATGTCATTTATAAGATTCGAAGCGTCATGCGTACAATAACAATTGCACTTTTAAAAAATATTTCCATAGGTTCGACTATTGTGGAACTGAACTTATATAACGCCAATCATACACTTAAATAATATATATAACCATTTACATTGTAATAGACTTAATTACAAAAATATTCCTAAACGTGGGTTAAAAAATTCATCTAAGAATAAGACGGGTACTTGTTAAATAAAAACATGATAATCATAGAACCTCTTATTATTTTGAAGTCAAAAAAATTTACAAAATTTGCAGTTTTATACATTCCAACCCTATCAACGATGTTTCTGGTCTAAGTAATGGGTGACCAATACCTGCTTTTAGTAGTCAGAATAAACAAGAAAATTGAATCTGAAAGAATAAGTTACGACATAAGTTCATGGAAACATTTTGGCGAGCGGTCGAATGTCGAAGCGATGCGAAATTATTGAAAAATAAAAAATGGCCACGTTCGAGTCGAGCTCGGCTATAGGGATTTCGCATAATTTAGGTTATATTTTTTGTCACATAAAAATTATTGGACCGAAGATCCTTATCGTTAGACTTGTTGCTTGTTGTTGTCATCGTTGTTATTTTGTTCCATACACCAGACATTTTAAAAATGCAAGCTAAGCCGAAATAAACGTAACGCTTGGACTATTACAACCGTTTTTAGGCTTATTTCAAACTGTATTAACAATTTTAAAGTACTTTGACTTTCGAATTTCTGTTTAGGGCTAATAAAAATTATTTAATTTTACACTTTCCTATTTAGATTCTTCCAAGCAATTTGGTATGTTTTCCTTAATTAAATTCTTTGCGACGTCAAGCTTTTTGTTATCCTTTCTCTGTTCAAACTATGTTAATTTATTTCATTGTCACTTTTATTATTAACTTATACAATAGGTAGCCTTCTTAGTTCTCAATGCACAGTGGTAACAATGCAAGTCTTGATGACCTCAAGAATGACTTCAATCCTATTGGAGGTTGATTACAATGCACCCATTGATGTGTTTGTCATCAATTTTGTCGATGGGTAGCCTCAGATCCTTACTATTAACGATTTCTGTATATAGGATTTACAATTTTTGTTACGGAACGCTGAAAACGATAATAATCATCGCTTGGATTCGAAACTTGAACGCTACGATATAATTTTAATCTTTGATTCGACGGAAGTCATTTCGAGTAATTCAAAAGGCTTGCTCCAGTTTTGTAATTACAAATTTGTTGCTTATTGATTTTTATTTTTGGGAAATACATCATACATCATGTTTTGGTACTTGTATTTTTTCTCAGCAATTATGTGAAATCCCGTACCCAACTCTTTAAAACAATGTTCCTGATTGCAAGTTACATTGCACTTCAAAAGGTGGTAGAACTCAACTGATTCTATTGGGTGGTACCTACTTCCGCCACACTCATAATCCTCCGAAAAGCAATTCTTGTGTTTCGGTGTGGAGAGGCGTGGTTGCCGGCTATTCTTACACATAAGGCAAAAATCTTAGTTCTCAAGGGTAGAAACAAGAGGTGAACCTCTGATACGATTCAATCGTTTTTGGGGATGATTACTAAATGTCCATGGGTGTTAGTGACTACTTACCATTAGGTTGACTGCGTGCTCAATTGCTTTATATGTTATACTTCAATACAGTATAGTGGAAAAAAACATTGTAGACAAAAAACAAAATACTGTATTGAAGTATGAATGTAATATACATATGTATCTTTTAGTTGTCTGTTTGCATTTATAAATATTCCCAAACTTGCTTAAGTCTGGGCAGAAGAAAATGGGCAGAATTTGTGAAGTCTGTATTTGTCCGACGAAAGTATAAGAATTAATTAATAAGTTAATAATAATAGCCTCTTACTTTTGGAAGTCGATTAAAAAGTTAAAATCATGTAAATATTAATCGAATGGATAAAAAATTGGAGTCATTTATATTGTAGATGGCTGCGTAAATTTATTATTATAAGGCAATCATGTTTATAAGAATCAGGTTATGATTATTACTTCGCTTTAGGCCTTTTGTAATGATAACAATTATTTAGAGATAGAAAAGTTGTCATTAGGTGAATTTAAATTATGTGAAGATTAAAACTATTTAGCAATTATTAATTTAATGGTTGTCCATTAATCTTTGTCAAAATGATCAGTCACTAGATTTTTATAGCCCCCAGTGATCTATCTCAATATACATTATGTATAGAATTTACTGTTATATTATAATTTAATCAGTCTAAAATCAACTTTGAGTACGAGTATATTCTTTAGATTTTCATCCTTAAATATATATTTAAAACAGCGCAAATTATAAAAGAGTGGAGTGAAATGAACGTCTTTATTATTATTTTTATTTATTTATTATTTTGATATCCAGTCGTCATGACCACAGCACACAATAAATAATTTAGGTCATAGTGGTAGACTTTATTTTAAACATCCTTGAGATTTTTTTAAAAACCCCATAAGTTTTCTATACCGAGAAGCAAGTGATAGATATTTTTTATGCGCACATATTTCAATACCGAACCGTCCGCGTGAGAGGGTGAATTCTTAACCACTCCAAATCCAAAAATATCTTATCTTTGAACCTGTAACCGATCTTAAAAATTTTGGAAATTAAAGTATTGAAAGAAACGCAGTCACGACGGTCGCTACTGGGTCCAATCCAAACCATTGGGTCCCCACCAACAAAATCATCTTCAAAATCCGTCCAGCCGTTCCGGAGGAATTTTTTGACAAATACACATATACACAGAAGCATAAAATATAAATATAAATGTAAATAAATAAAGAAGTATCTTCATTGTTATCAGTCCTCCGAAACTGCTTGACCGATCTTTATGAATTTTTATACATATATTTGGTATGTCTGAGAATCGGTCGTATTCTATATATTTATCATACCCCTAAGTCCAACCCAAAAACCTTTTTTCTATTTACTTTTTTAAGCTTCGATAATAAAATACATAAATAAAACCCTTTATTTGCCCCCTTTTACCATCAACCCCAATTTTTTATAATTTTTATAACAGAGCAACGTTTGGATCAGCTAGTAAATGTATACAAATTATCCAAAGCTTTTCACAATTGGATTACGGGGACCGTGTACTATAGAACATTAAGTTCAACAAAACGCTTAACCTTTCATCACTTAACGAGAGCAATAGATCTTCATTGTGCCTAGCTCGTGTTGGCATGTTTGTATACGATTGTAGGGGAGTCTGACTAACTGATAGTAAGCTAGAAGCGATAGATATGCTAATGAATTTAACTGTTCAAAATGAAAAGTAGCTTATTGAATAATAAAGAAATATGTTAAGATTTTTTTTACATTAACGATTTTTATGAGTGATAGAACCTGTATGCGGTTCGCTCAGAACAGAATCAGTTTTTTTATATATTTGTTCAGAAAAAGTAAGCTTTTCCATTTACTTCAGTATCTTGACAGAAATTCTCTATATCTTAGATATTAAGGTGGCAAACAAGCATACAGTCTGCACCTGATGGTAAGTGGTCACTGTCACCAATGGAAATCAGTAATCACAATTAAATCATACCTAAGCTTTATCACAGGTGGTTGCTACCCCTGAGAACTAAGATAGCCTCATGTATAGGTATAGACGGCAACCACGTCTCTCCAAACCGAAACACAATAATTGCTTCATAATGGTACCGCCCGGTCAAATTAAACAAGCTCTAAAGTTAATAAAACTACAATTTAACTATTTATTACTATTATATAATATTATTTAACTAAATGAATTTTAATATATTTAATATCATCAGCGAATTATCATAGTTTATTGCGTACATACCCACGGTGGGACATCAAATAGCTCAGCGACGTCGCTATCAGTCTGAATCTGCCGCCACGCACAATACTTAATTGTCTATTGGCGAATAAGAAGCTATAAAACCTTGGACAAGTCCTTTATTAAAACGAGAAATTTACAAACTATGAATGGTATGCATTGTCAACGTTATTCAGAGTACCTATCAGAGAACCGTCAAATATGTAATAATATTAAAAGCGATTAAAAAACTGACTTGGACGCCATGTTTGTAATATTTTAAATTTTAAGCAGTTAATTAGAACCAAAGAATTCTGTTCTATCATGGTATTCCAAAATGGCATCTACTTAAAAAATAATTTAGAAGTCGAAATTCCAAAATACCTATCTGTTTATGCTTTTGATTATTGAAATATTAAGGTTGAAAGAAATTCCATTTAATTCCATGTTACTCAAATTTTCATTAAGAGTTGAAACCGTTTAAAAATAAAGACAATTAATCGCAGAACCGCAGTGTCTAATTAATTGACATCATTGCCGCATCCAAAATTTAATTCCCACTTCCAGTAGCCAATTGTTGGGGTCAAGATTTTATGGGACCGGCGTCTTAATGGTATGATTGTCTTCGTTATAATTGGTGGCTGGAGTCATAAGTCCTGTGAAATTATTGGACCTCCGCTGATTTGTGGGACTTATTAATGAGATCGGCCCGACCGGTCCAGATTAAGCCGGCAATGTTGCCTGATTGATTAATGTTGAGACCACAGAGACCAGTAATGATGGCGATGAAGTGTTTGCTAAATGAGGTGCTTAATTAAAAATGTGAGAGGTACGCGGTAATTATATTTTGGTACGTGAACACTTTTTCGAACTGGACAGCGAATTCGTAAGGGTGTTTAATAAGTTGGTTTTAATAAAATAAATCATTGTTAATTGGAATAAATCACTGTTTATTGATTCGTCTACATTTATTTGGTTTTACTTTGTTTTAACGGTTTTTTTGTTTTCAATAATTAACTAATGAACACACTGAATAAATTAACAATTGAAATGTTGCACCGAAGTTCCTAAAATAACAAAAAAGAGGAGTTTTGTGCCTAAATTAGTAATTTGTAGTTATGACTGTGTACACAATTCAACGCTATAGTGATCCATTTTGTTAGGAATCAGATCCGAAGTTCCATGAGCCAAAATAGAAAAAAACCAGGATCAAGTGAGATTGTAGTCAAACATACTACATATAATGTTATTAAATAATCCGAAAAAAATAACATATTAAATATTTTCAAGAAGCGCAATGAAAAAAAATGTAATACATTTTTTATGATTTCAATGGTATTTTGTGGTTAATCTTAATTATCGCTTATGTTTAATAGGCCATTCTTGTTCAAGGAAATTAATCCAAGATGACCTTACAAATTGAGCCTCAAGACAAAAAGGATTGATTACAATAAAACTCGTCATAAGTTGTTCAAAAGAAGACGTATCCTCATAAATTCGCCTTCTTATTACCTCTTCGCATCCATAATTAAGGACTGTAAGATCAGAAGCAACATCCATAATCGACCCAATAAGTTTTAGACAAAGCCAATCGAATTCAAATCATAATAAATTCCAAATTTGATCAAATATCTCAGTGAGCATATTAATCAGAATCGATTTTCTAATTAAATCGATTTCGGTGATCATGTCGATTACTTTATTTTTGCGTCCGACGCCATTACTTGAATTAAAAATTTCGATCTGACAATTGGTCGTGACCAATCGAGGTCTTATTTCTTTTACTATGATATAAAATTTATGAAATAATTAATGTGGCTTCGAATAATCACCAATAACGATAAGTATTGCTTTATTATGCAAATTATTGTTCCCAATAATTTTAATTATTACTACAAATCATAATTGACTGCGTAGGACTTGAATAGGTTTTTTGTGCTTTTAAACCAGTAATTAAAATATAATTTGCTCTAAGAATTCATACATCAGGTCATATTTTTTATTTTAAATCTTATTATTTGAATGATGTCTTCCTTATTAATTTTGTTAGTTTAAGGATCAAAGGTAAATTCACCAGTATTTGTCCTTTATACCTTATTTTTATATAAAAGTAAATTCGGGTGCTTTAGTTTTTTTTATTTATTATTTGAATACAAAAAATCCTTGAAAATTATAGCGTAAAATTTATAGTTCAACTTTAATAAAACTGAAGATGATACATCATATTTAAACACCGCCCTTTTACGGAGCTACATGTCTTCACGATATATCATTTTAGAGAAATCTCTTCATTTGAGGCAACAACTATAAAAGACCCATATAAGTTGCTTTAAGTGTTGATCAAAAGATCGCACGACGATTTTCGATTCGAAACGATAAAATTATGCATTGTCGACCTCGAAGTAGGGGTTATCAACAAAATCTTACGTTTCTCTGATATATGCTGAAGTATGGTATGTATTTCCTACATATACATTACATTTGTTGCGTATGTCATTCTATCGCTTGGATCATAGAGAAATTTAATATGTCTGCTCATTGTAACAAAATATGACCGTGTTGTGATTATAGACTTATACGTGTCAAAATATCTCTTGAATAACAAAATACTAAGTCCAATAAAGTGGAATGAGCTTCCTCCAGAGATATTCCCAGAGCGTTATGGTGTTTTTCAAAAAAGGTACGAAAAGAGCTCTCCTTCAAATCCGGCAATGCGTTGAAGATCCATTGCGGATGAAGGGTGCTTCGTCGGTAAAAATTAAAATAAAAATTGAAAGATGGGCGAGTGGCCAACAAAATCTTATTAATACAGTTAGCAACATTTGGATATGCAACCTTAAGAATTTCACTCAATATACCCTTCCATCACATTCCAGCAGCGAGCAATGATCGCACCGTCAATGACACGTTCATATTACAAAGAGAACTAATTACTAATTGGTACCATATTTAACTTGCAAGCAGGCTGAAGATAGAATCTGATGAAGTTTAAGTAGAAAGCAAATAAAATATATTGGAAGTCTGTAGAAAATGGAACACCTTTAAGTATAAACAATACGCAAAAGGAGTCCCTAGGTTTTAATTTAAATCAAGTTAAAACCACATTGCTACTACCCACTCAATCTTTTCAAGACAACACTAAACGTTTTGAACCATCGGAACGATTCGCGAACATCTAGAACCGTCCAACTAAGGGACTGAATGCCGTAGGAGGGCTCTAATGGCGCATTAAGGATGAAAAAGGAAATTTCTCGAAGAACAATTAGCAGAAGTTTAGATACACCGACAGTAAAGGTTTGTTTGGCGCAAGATATATAATACGTATCGCTTGTGTTTTGTTTAAAGATAAATAGTTTCTTATAGAAAATATAAACAAATAGATTTTATAGGTACTTATATAAAACTAGATTTAGCTCGCGACTTCGTTCGCGTAGAAGTCGAAAACCCCTTGGGGATGGAATTTCGAAAAATCCTTCCTTACTGCTCACTTAGATCGTGAAAGGAACCCCTGTACCGAATTTCAAGTTTATAGGTACAGTAGTTTCGGTTGTGCGTTGATATGTCAGTCAGTTAATCAGTTTTGCCTTTTATAAATATAGATAGATTACAAGTAGAAAAATGTAAATTTTTTTTATTATTTAAAGGTAGCAAAAGGCCATTGC
>DWNR01003178.1:0-12072 GCA_018250455.1 Polygonus leo | reverse complement strand
GCTCCTCTGCTACCTTTATACGATAAAAAAAAGAAATCTCAGATACAGGGTCCAGGTGCTGGACCCTGTATCTGATGAAGGTGATGATGCAGGTGAAAGCGCATCCAAGATATACAATCTCATCCACCTGATCCAACACTACATCATCAACCGCTACTCTTACACCACCACCGCCCTCATAATCCTCCGTAAAGCAATTATCGGTTTGGAGAGGCGTGTTTGCCGGCTATACTTATACACGAGGCGAACATCTTAGTTATAAGGGTTAGCGACGCATCTGAGATAAAAGTTTAGATTGGATTTAATTGTACTTGGGAATGATTACTGTTGTCCATGGGCGACAGTGACCACTTACTGCTGGACTGTGGACTGCATGCTCGTTTGTTACCTTTATACGATAAACAAAACATCCTTGACAACATTTTCATTAGCCTTCTAACTACAGTGGTTGTGGTGCCAACATTGAAACCACTGAGTTCTTCCACCTTAGTAGATAGATACTCGAGTGTATCACACCAAAATTTACACACAGAATAATCACAAAGAAGAATAAAATCAAACAATAGACAGCCTTATCGCTTATAAGCGGTTTCCTCCAGGCCAACCTTAACATCATTTAAAAAAGTGACATCGAAAGAAATTCAAGTTTATGCGAAAAATATCCGTAATATTATTAAATAGTATTCACTATACTCTGAACTACTTGAAACTTTTGTACAATAAAAAAGTAATTTTGAATTTGATTCCTATTAGAAATAGATACTAGTATAGTAATGTTTCAATTTGATGGTTGAGTTGAGTCATCACCCCGACGACTACGTTACTACGATCAATACTGAGCAATTAACTGGTATGTAACTTACTGCAGTCTATATTCTATGTTAAATAAATACTAAGACTTTCGTAATTATAACACAGATCATAAAATTTAATAGTTACTTGAATGACTAATCTATACAAATAAATATTTAGGAGTGTCTGTTTGTAATATAAAAATAACCGCTTTTTACTAAATGCATATGTGTGTTTAACGGTGTGTGTCTGTTTGTTTCGGTTACTCTCTATACTATAGTATGTCTATAGTACAAACTATAAATATTGCATTTGAAATCAAAGATTAGAACGCAATGCAAAGAGCAGCCAAACATATTTTAAGAAGCAAAACATTGATAATGAAAACGGGAAGAGCTCTGTCGTCAAGGAAATATGCTGCAGCAGGATAATATTAAATCAATAACTTAAGGACATGAACTGTAATTTCATATATTGCTGATTTATATGATTTTGAATACAAATTATAAGTTTTTCATAACTGGAATAGGTTTAAAACAAAGCTGCGTAGCAGTAATTTAGATGACGTATTAATTGTACACATTCACATACAATATCTTAAGTTAGAATTTTGTTATACATGTAAGTTGAAAACTTGTAAGGAATACATTATTTTGTATACTGTATAATTGTACGTATTATTATGCTAATAGATTTATTATAGTTTGAATGAAAACGTTAATAAAGTCTCTGTATCTTGTACTAGCTGACCCGCACAAGGTACTTTGCGTCACATAAGAGAGAGAGTGGGTCAAATTTCCCCGTTTTTGAACATTTTTCTTTGATACTCCGCTCATATTAGTCTTAGCGTAATGATATATTATAGGCTATATGATACATATACGATAAATGGGCTATCTAACACTGAAAGAATTTTTCAAATCGGACCAGTAGTTTCTGAGATTAGCACGTTCAAGTAAACAAACAAACAAACTCTTCTGCTTTATAATATTAGTATAGATAATATATAAATACGTTATGAACGGTGATTTTTCTCTACATTTAGGCAACATTAAAAAAAAAGAAAATGTCAATGCGGACGCGTCAAACATAGGTTACGGTATAAATATGCGAAGGTATTCACCCCAAAATAGGTCAATCGTCCCTTAAAATAAGCCACAACCCTCGACACCATTTTTAATTTCAGTTCGAAATAACGTAATGTCGGGTTTGTAAATACAAAGAAACTTTTTTCTGGGTTTCAGGTAGACATTGTTGCTTGCAAGCAAGTAAACCGATTTTAATGTGGTTTCTTGTTCATGGGTGAATTTATTGGCCTTTTATATTTTTTTAATTGCTTATAGGCTTGATCTGATATTCCGTCAGATGCGATATAGTCAGTCAAGCATGAATATATATTTTCTAGTTAAGCATGTAGTGCTTAACTACAATATATATATTCATTTTTACCTTAAACAGTTTTATATTATAATGGACAGAAAAAATAGACTCAGAGATACTTTCCATTCCCATCAGCAAAGACTAAGTTAGCATTAACTCGATTTTTTCAAACCAGTGGACAGGCGACATTTTGTACACACGTTTAATGTTAATAGTGCAGAAACTGAACTACGTAAAGCTCTAGATCCATTTATTTAAAAAAGGTAAATTAGATAAAGAACTTAAGAGATCCCTGAGATTCATTAAATAAAAAGCCACAGTACATTTTTTTAACACAATAGCACGAAAAATTCTAATATACAAATAAAACAAGGTTCGTTATCTTCATTCGAATTAAACCTACCGGATAACAGACGATAGTATAATATTTATAAAAGTCTTTGAAGTTAAAACAGATACGTCTCAAGGGCGTCTGTATAATTTTAAATGATTATAGAATTTAACTCTGAACACACTGCCTTTTATCTTGATCATCTGTTAATAATGTTCATCTAAATTATATTATGTATATATTTTCTTTTCAGTGAGCATTATAATATTTATCGTCTGATATTTTAAACGTAGATACTTTGATATTAAGTGACGTTTGAAACGTCTTACCTGTTTATTGGCAAACTTACTGGAGGTCAGAAATTCCATGCGTCTTATTTTTTGAATTTGTACTGCAATTTAGTAATCTATACAAATAAATAAAATTGGAGTGTCTATTTGTAATATAAAAATAACTGCTTTTTACTAAATTCCTATGTATGTATGCATAGTACATATACCAAAATAATATTTTTTACCATTTTTGTCTGTCTGTCTGTCTGTTTGTTCCGGCTGATCTCTGGAACGGCTAGACCGATTTTGACGGGACTTTCACTGACAGATAGCGGATGAAATAAGGAGTAACTTAGGCTACTTTTATTTCAGAATTATATAATATAATATGAACGCGCACCGAATTCCACGCGGGCGGAGCCGCTGGCAAAGCTAGTTTTTAAATATAAATATACTGTAAAGACGCAAATGAAATACTTTCAAATGTCAATGCTTGCTGGACTGGAAGAACGGCATGGAGAAATGGACTGAAGATAAATACAAACGCGAAACGGAAAGACCCGATCTCTTTCCTTTTGTCGCTAACTTTACATATAAACACAAATAACACCTCAAGATATGCCTAGTAGAAATTTTCTGAGAGCTTCTAAGTCCCCTTCTGAAGAGCAAATAACTTAGAATAAAGAGAATTTCCTTACATGTAAATGAAATAATACGAAATAATCATCCCTAAAGAGAGCTAAACATAGTATGAAAACATATGACGATATAAATTAGAAAACTTACTGGATGGTCGAAACTTGGAGACGTCGCTGCCACATTTCTCCCTGTTGTAGAGCAACTTCTTGCAAACACGCCATGGCCCGAAGTACCCCTGGTCGAAGTTAGGGTTATCCACTGTGAACAACAAAACGTAGTTTTAAAATCAATACAGGAAAATAATATGAATGAGGTTAGATATACAAAAACAGCTGTTGTTTTTCTATTTTAGCCATATAGTTAATAGCGGTATCGTGAGATGTACTAATTTAAAACAGTGAAAAAGTAAAGAGCAGTATATCGATTTCAAGCAGTAAATCGTTGTGCTGTTGAATACAGTATTTTTAGTAGAAAAATAATAAGAAAACAGGTCATTGTGTCTTAAATTTGGAACCATAAACATTTTCGGGGCGTATGTCTATATCACTCTATAATATAAAACTCAACTAATATTACGTAAAACATAATGAAAGTAAGTCATTCTTTAATTTTAGTAAATATATAGAAAAGAAAGGCGAACATAGGGTAAATGACAAATGATTTTACAGATACAAACACTACTATTTTGTTTGTGTCTAAAACAGGAGTCCATGCATATTAAACTAGCTATAGCTTTGTGGCAAATATTTGACACAGAAGTAGATAATTACAGAGATTGACACAAAAACTTAATAAACTGGTTTAGTAACACCGTAGTCAATTTAAACCTACCAAAGCCAACAATTAAGGTGGACATCGTACTTGAGTTAGATACTATAGAAGCGGCATTTGGAAAGGGATTACAACTCGGTATTGGAGCGAAACACGAACTACATTAAGATTACAATAAAGGGCACTTGGATGTACTCGACACTTCGTGATATTGTGTAGGTTCACTGCAAGTTACAATTGCCAAAGAAGAGGTAGACGATTTAATAAAAAAAACCGGTTGCACTCCGGGAGTGCCGGCTGAAGTGAAAACTTGAATATTAACGTGCATTTTTGATATTTTGGAATGGTTAGAGAATAATTTTGAACGAATTGATTTAATTATCAGTATAAACGTACTATCATTCGTGTAGTAGATTTTAGTTTATAAATTATATTTAATCTAAATTTATTTTAGTACATTATATTTTAATTTATTTTAATCTAAATTCGCCGCACGATAGGAAGAGGGGGATACTTTCTCTCCTACGCCGCGCCGGCAGTCTACTCTCCCTCCGTCTTATGAATTTTCGATCAGAATCACGTGTCCTGAAGCGAGTTTAACATTTTTTACCCATCAACAGTGCACAACGCCGCTAAAGAAGTTTCCACTTCAAAAAATCTAATGAAATAAAAAGTAATGTTTTTTAGTGTTGTAATAGTTTTCTGTAATTTATAAGGGTTGCGTGTATTCATTACAAATAACAAGTTTCTAAGAAGTATACATATTTAAGTCATCACCGAAGATTAGCTAAAAGAGCATGTCATGAGGCATTAAACTTACCATTTATTACGTTTACTTTAAGCCTTAAGGTGTTACAAAAATAATAAAAAATGTTAACAATAAAAAAGATAAAATAGTTAAATCAGAGATAAAGATAAGAATCTATCGTCAGTACTTACGTTGAATGAAAGACAATTACGTCTCGAAAATCTTTACTTACAACGAAACCTATTCTTAGGTAATTTGCTAAGAATCTAGGGATGGGCAGCTGACTCATTCACTCAAACAGAATTATCTTTGTGGCAGATAGTGTCTACGTTTTACGTTGCCGTTGTCATGATCTATTTCAGTTAATACATTGAAGTTATTTTTAAAGAATGGTCAGCTTCGGCTAGCTTAATTGTAGGAATCAAAAGCTATTAGCTTCGGAATTAGAGACGTTTGTAGAATAGGTATCTTTCATCTTAGAATAAGATTTGTTTTACTTGTATTGAAGAAATAATTTAACTAAGTTTAAATATGAGCGTTACCAAAAAAATAGAAACTTTAAGGATTAGGCTTTAACCATAAAAGTTTCTACTTCTAAAATCTGTTTTTCATCTTAATAATATGAAAAAAATACTTAGTAGTAGTAGATATCATTATCGAGACCAGATTTTTAATTTTCTGTTAGTACGGACTATTTTAGGAAACAAGGAGGGTACATTAAGTTTATGGTAGAGACTGGCTACTTTCAATATCAATCAAGATACAAAAAAGATTCCATATATTTTATAACGTCTTAGTAGTATATTCTCTTGTTATTTTACAAAGCCAAGTTATTCGAGTTGCACGAACTGAAAGAGGATTGGAGTAGTCACGATTTCCACCGGAACGCTAATTTAACTGATAGCGCAGTTCAAATTGGATGCCTTCCGCAATGGAACGCGACTTAGCTTTCGTTGAGACCTTGATGAATTTTGAATGTAAAGCAGAATTTGTTTGAGAGTTCAAAATGAGGGATAAAGAGGTAAAGGATGATAAAGGAGATGCTGGGAAAATATATTTTAATTATGTTTTTGCCTATGTAACACAAATTAGCTCTCGTTGAGGCATTGATAAAACTGACGGACTTTTAAACGTGAAGCAATTTTTTTGGGATTTCAAACTTTCTTCTGCGTGTAACTCAATAAGATGTGAAGCAGCGGTAGCTTATTGGCGAACAAAAAGTTCTTTAAAGGTTCTGGATAAAATATTTTGATTGTGATTTAATTGTTGAAGTGAAATTGGGATTATTTTAATGTTTGTTCTATTTTTGCACCTCTTTAAAGTCTTTGAAAATGGCTTTAATTATTTGTTGCCTCCCATACTCCTGACTTCTTCAAGAAATTCATGCATGCATGATAGAGATGCATGGAGAGTCAAGTATGCGCATTCAGCATACTTTGATTAACAGACATAAGAAATGAAATGAAATAGAAAAAAAAATATTAACCTTTTGTATACTGAACGGCAATTTGATAAGTTAAGACCTAAAATTTGTATATTTTTCACATATATGTGTAAGTAGTAATGTATAGATATTTAGTATTTTTATACAGTGCTACATACAATATATACTGTTATAAATTTATATTAAATCATAATTTGTTACTATCAAGCGGATCAAGATATCCTGTTGATGAAACCTATAATCTATACATAAGCAGTTTTAACAACCTGATCAACTCGTTTACAATGAAGGAAAATAAACAATACAGAACATACGTCGATAAAAAGCAATTCAAGTTTCACATTAGAACTACCGTTTAGTTATCGCCCTTAGAATACAGTAATGATGAGATTAGTCATGTTGACATGACACCGTTGCACCTCCAAGGTTGTCAATTGACATGTGACACGTGACTCACGGTGTTTAGTGAGGTGCAAATGTGAAGCCGTTCGTCCCTTCCGTGTTACTACGTGCGTGCATTAACTGAGATGCCCTTAGTACGTATAGTCCTATTTACAAGTGAATAACGACATCTGTTTTCAGACTGATATTGTAGCGTTAAATAATATCAATACAATCATTTTGATAACTTCAAGTCCGCCAAATTAGTCTTGGAAAGAGGCAACTGGTGGAGTAATACTACAACCACTATTTATTTTCGGTAACACTATTTTTGGTTTGCGTGTGGAGGCACAACCTTGCAGAAGACCAAAAGACGTCCACTTCTCTTTAATTATAAAATCATGCCTATATGCCATGATCTTGTATCTCCTTTACAGAACTCTTTTTGAACGTTTAAAAGCTACCGCTGTTTAATATTATGTTTTGTTACATATTACATATTTTGTTACAAAGAAAGTTTAGTTACCGCTCTTAGAATACAGTAATAATGACATTAGTCATGTTGACATGACACCGTTGCACCTCCAAGGTTGTCAATTGACATGTGACACGTGACTCACGGTGTTTAATGAGGTGCAAATGTGAAGCCGGTCGTCCCTTCCGTGTTAATACGTGCGTGCATTAACTGAGATGCCCTTATTATGTACTTGCCAAAGAAGTTGCATTTGTTATAGATAACGCATCGTGAAAAAAACTTCATTGAAATAATTTGTTCATTAAAAAAATCAGGAATCAAATATTTAATCTAGGTACTGTCTCTATCTTCGACAAATTTATGACCTCTTAGCTTGTGACTGGGTCTTAACACGAATCATCTACATTGCTGTCCATGTAGAATCCATGTTGACCGTTTCGCCATGGCCTGTCATGTCGAAGCGCTGATCATTTACACGCCATGCTGTTTTAAATTATGTCATCCGGAGGGCTTTTGTCACCGTCAATATACCGGTTCAGTTATTCGTTATCACGAGCGGCTGGCGTTTTGGCTATTGACGCGGAAATCCGCATTCTGCGGAAATATACAGCCCTTTTTTAAGCATCTTTCCAGACAGATAATGCAGTTAGCATTATTGACAAAAGATCTGGTGCTTACCTTTCCCAGAAAATCAACTTAACTATTCAACGGGGTGACGTCGCCAGTGTTTTGGGAATTAATCCAAATTTACAGTAATTTGGCTAAAGCCTTTTATATTTAGATTTTTTGTTTAGTAATTAATAATGTAAATGATATAGGTAGGTACGTACCTATTATTATTATTGCTATATTAGGGATTTTTCCAGGCAAACGTGCAGGAGAACTTAAAATAAAAGAGGTAGAAGATTAAAGAAGTAAGTAATTTAAAGTAACACTATAACGAAATTTACTACTTATTATTAGTTTAAAATATCCATACATTTGATTACACGCGTACTCTTAAATTTCACTTACATATGTATATACGAAGATGTGCCAGGAGATTCAACGGGTATTTCAAGTAAACGTGTTAAACGTAATATACCCAATGCCATAGTGACTAATTACCTCGTTCTATTACAAAAAGAAAGTGGCACGTTTCTAATAACGTGGCTATTGGAATCTCAGTTGTATCTTACGCGTGACTTCATTTATCTGGGATAAGACATTATTAGACATTGGCATTGATGAGAGGAAGAGTGACTAAGAACATTGATGATTTGAATAAAATGAAGTTCAGTGCTCCACAATTTGTTTCCCATATGTTATGCCTCAACCTTGATATAAGGCAGTCTATCATTTACACCAAAGCAATCGCCAATGCATCGCCGGATTAAAAGAAGCTATTTGCACCTTGAGACCTACGAGTATATCATTATGCTCCAGGAATAACTAGTGAGTAAGCTTTTTTCTTAATTTCTCACCTTTTTGGCTTATTAATGCATATACCTAAGGTTTAAGCTGTTGTGTTTAGTTTTGGAAGAAAAGGCATATCTGTACAGACCAGTTTTAAGAATGATGCTAGTTTTAAGAATTAGAATCAACAAGAAATTTTGTTTTGTGACAGCCTACCGTATGTCATGTGATGCCTTAAACTCGCCATGCACGATTACCTAGCGTGAAATGTCTCGTTCCTAAAGTTTGCTACACGTACGATATTACTAAGGAATGCTAGTCAAGGCTACCCAACTAGACCTGACGACGATTTGTAACTGGCCCACGGCATCCGACAGATTTCGCCTGTTTTTTTTTTTAAGAAATTGATAGTATACCTGGAAATCATTTAAAATCAATAGCCCATATCAGCGAGCGAGCGACATTTTTTAGGAAGTAACCGTTAGTTAATGACCTGCCGATGTCTTTTAAATCATCAATTTGGCTCAAATGCTAAAAAGGTTGGTCAGCCTTGAGCTAGTTATTATAGGTTTTAAATGAAAAATAAATTAGTCTCAGACATGCAACCAAGATTACGTACCTACGTCACGTATTCTCAACGTGACTAATTATCTACTATTGTTTTATCGCTGACGATAATGAGATGAGCATCACTTCTAATGTGTATACTCATAGTTGCGACATTGTCACGTTCATTCACACGATGATCTTACGTTGATTTCTCAAGATTTTCTGAGTTTTATATATACATATCTAATACATAAAATTCTCGTGTCGCGGTGTTTGTTGTTGTTGTTTTATGGCAGAACAACGTTTGCTGGGTCAACAAGTGATATTATACATATGATATTTTGTATTAATTTATGTAATGTAAATGTCTTCTGCTAATATAAAAGTAAGAATTGTCTGCGTGCAGGGAAAAACTGGTCTAGAACTTCGTCCGAAACTGTCTGTTGGGTCTAGACAAGAATTTTTGTATGAAGACTCCGACACTGATATGAGCGCTAAAAAGCAAATATTCAATTTGGAAATTCCTCCCACTGAGGGGTAACATAGGAGATGAAATTTGTGTAAAATTTTGTCACGAAGTAAAAAAATATGGAAAATAAGTTTGTAGATTTACGAACGGAAATTACTGTCACTTTTTGTTACAATATAAAACCTTTTGAGGGTTGACATCTCCCATTACGCGGGCGAAGTCACGGGAAATGATCGTTTATTATATAGGAGCCATGGAAGTGTTGTATTACAGAAGCGTGGAACCCGCTAACCAAACCAACCGGGTAGAATTACACTTTGAAGAAGACTAAACCCATTGGATTCAGAGAGCGCAGAACCGGTTTACGTAGTCCCGATAAAGCGAGGTCTACATCCAATGGACCTCAAAAGACTGATGAATGTAGGAAAGAGTGTGAACTATTTTGTACTTTTTCATATTTTTATGTCGCGTTTTTCTTTTGCGCACACTTATTACATCGCGTTTTCCTGTTCTTTGGTAGGTATAAAGTTGATTGTTGCTGTCAATATTTACGTCGTTAGTTATATGTCGGAAATTTCCCATCTTGACCATGTATCGTACTTGTTGCGCATTCAATTCAAATTTGCAAAATAACACATTTCTAGTCGAATATATATTTGATTTTCGAACGAGTTTACAATACTTATTTATACTTTTTTATTATGTTCGTCGGTAAGTTTAAATCAAGATATCTACGTATGTACCTCCTCAACGGTCCCAATTCTATACTTTACTCAAAGTATTACTAGTGTATTTTTTGTAGATAGTTATTTCACTATTGAAGACACTTTAGGTACAAGTATTATTCTTGTTTTGAAAATAAATATACTATAAAAAACCTTTAAAGCCGGCGTTTCATTCGCAACTCTCCTGATGTCCGCTTTCCATCAGGTGGCCCGTCTGCTTTATCGATTAAGCTAGCAAAACGTACAGGTTATTAATAAGTAGAATATCTTTATCTATCTTTAAATGTACAAAAAATTAGTGTTACAGTGTTAGTTGCCATACTCCTCCGTAACGGCTTAACTTGGTATGTCTGAGAATAGGTTGTTATATATTTTTCATATCCTTAAGTGATAAGGGTGGTCCACCTCAAAAATTTTAATTTTATTTTTTGGACATTTTTTTTTATTTTTACGTTTTATGATGCGGCATTAAAATACCTACAACCCAAAATTTTCTCCCTTCTACCATCTACCCCTGTTTCCAATCGCGATTTATATTGTATATGGCAGAACAACGTTTGCCGGGTCAAGTCGTTTTTACATAAAAACATTATTAGTATTACAAAAAATACCTCTCCATTGAATGACTACTGACCTACTTACATCTGCTGATTGCGTGTTCACTTACCACTTCGCAAAGCAGTAAAAAGTGCAAGAAACAATACATCGTAAAGTTGACGATAACTTTAACGATAGCGCCCATTGGTAAACCGATAGCCTAGATCTGTAATGTAGATTTAATGCACTCCAAGAACTAGAAGTCGATGAGTGAACACTAGAATCGAGCTTATATCAAATACTCCAATTGAATGTACCCTGGATCTTCTTTTATTTTGTTTTTAAACTAGCTGACCCGACACGCGTTGTCCTGTCTTAACTATAAATATTGTTAGTAAAAAAGTTATGTTACTGGTTACAATAGAAAAGTTTATATGACCGTGAAGTTTTCTTGAATTATGTAATTTTCCGCACAACTTTGGCGCAACTGGCAAACACAAATAAAATAGAATTAGCGAAATCCCTCCAGCCGTTCACACGTGATGCCATGACCAAGGAAAATAGAGATTAATTTTTATCTCTAGAGGTCGCCTCGTGCGAAATTCGAGCATAATAAAAACAAATCTATAAAAATAAAGAATTAAATGAAGAGAACCGTTTTCTTTGTGTATATTTTTGAATAAACAAACCAGTGTATGACAATGATTTTATTGTTGACATTTAATGACAGATAATAAATAACCTCTTGTCAGGTTGACAACAGATTTTACGCATAAACATGAGTGTGACAAACGTACGGTAGTGTGTGTAATGTATGAATGAAACAATCCACCTCACGAAATATCAGAGGAATCTTGACCGACACATAATTTTATTAAGAACTTTACAGCGTCAAATGGTAGGTTCTATAAAGTAGCCAGCGTATTTATATGTGTGAAAGTTCGGAAAGTCTACATACTGGGGACCAGTCTCGAGCGGAAGATGCGTAAAGTACATAACTATTGAAATACACTTGAACCTATCTACTTGCTACTTATTTATGTGAACTCCCAATAAGTGACTTTTTGTTATTGTATACACACACACACTTCACGCCAAATCCCTAACGGGGTAGGCAGAGAGTATCGAGTGCCAAGTGGCACGGTTCTGACATACTTGCCTAGC